>JAODAL010010353.1:0-105607 GCA_025379985.1 Phyllomedusa bahiana | reverse complement strand
ATTGTTTTTCCACCTCCATAATGTCATTGTGCCACTGCTGACCTCATACTGCTGCGCCGTGACCTCCAACGGTATCATTGTGCCACTCGGGCCTAATACTGTTTTCCCGCCCTCCATAATGTCATTGTGCCACTGCCGACCTCAAAATGCTGCCGCGTGACCTCCACTGTGTGATTTGTCCCACTCTGTGGCCTAATACTGTTTTGCCGCCTCCATAATGTCATTGTCCCCACGCCTGACCTCTTTAATGCTGCCGCCGTGACCTCCCACTGTGTGATTGTGCCACTCTGGGGCTTAATCCCTGTTTTCCGCCTCCATAATGTCATTGTGCCACTGCCTGACCTCATACTGCTGCGCCGTGACCTCCACACTGTGTGATTGTGCCACTCTGGGGCCCTAATACTGTTTTGCCACCTCCAGAATGCCATTGTCCCACTGTCTACCTCAAAATGCTGCCGCCGTGACCTCCACACTGTGTAAATTGTGCCACTCGTGGCCTAATACTGTTTTGCCGCCTCAGAATGTCATTGTGCCACTGCCTGACCTCATGTTTGCTGTGGCTGCCGCCTTTCACCTCCACACTCTATCACTAATGTTGCCACCTGAGCTCTCAGCTTGTTTTTTTCCAGCTTTCGCTAGCATGACTTTATCAGGCTACATTCCCGCTTGAGTTTTTGGTCAGTTTTTGCCCTCTTAAGTGCCCAGGGAATTTTATAGTGAAGCGATTCTAAGAGCGGCGGCAGTCATGTGTTTGTAATAATAAAAACACAACATTGTATGAAGACCAAACCAAGCTCTCTCTGCATATTTAAGCATGGCACAACGTTCTACAGCACCCGCAGGCTCGGGGGCACCCTGAAATAGCTGTTTTTTAACGTGATTCGTGCCGAAGTAATTCGGACCGAAACGAATTTTGTCGGAAAATTCGGCGAAGTGACCGAACCGAATTTTTGAGAAATTCGGCCATCTCTATAAATTGTCTATGACCAAAAAAAAACTGAAAACTCTGAAAGGTAGAGCCAACCATCAAATACAACTGGGGGATTTTGAAGCGGATCATCCCTCCTGCCAAAGGGATAAAGTCAACTTCATTAACGGAAAAAGCACAATCCAGCTTCACTAAATCGAGGCCCAAGGCCAACACAAAAGCAAATTTCACAACACTGGCAGCTGCCCTGGAATCAATAAGGGCCTGACCAGATACAGACTTAGAATAAAAAACAAGGACACCAACAGATATATTTAAGAAATAAACTCGGGTGATACCTGAAGAAAATGACCAGAATTGCCACAATGCAGACACAGCGCGTTTTTCATGTGGTTTTAGTGTCAATGGCTCCAAGTTGCATTGGCTTCTCTCCTGGAGTGGAAGGGAGAGAAGATTTTTAAGAGGAGGAAAAGAAGACACAGAAGCCATTGATGGATGGTTGGGGTCTAATATTTCTATTCTCCTCACCTGGAGCCTGTGGTTGATGCAGACCACGAGAATCATGACCTGCTCTAAGTTCATGCTAACCCAGATGGCAGAGGGAAAGAAAAAGTTTTAGAGCTTGCGATAATGTGATAAGCCCCGGTGCCAGGTGAGCCCTAGTGCTAGGCCCCCAAAACTGTCCTTGGCTACTTGCAGGCCCGACCCTAAGTGGTCGGCAACAGCCCTCATTGGTTAAGTGAAACACTGAACAAGACAAGATAGACAAACACAATAAAGAATAGTTGGGCGGAACAATGGATCAAACCAGAGATAGCAAAAATGGTACAGAGGCAGCAGGCAAAAAACGGAGGTCAAGAAGACGGGCAAAGAGATCATTAATCCAAACAATATATTGCAGCCAGAAATGACAGCTAAAGCTACAAGAGACTATTGCAAGCAATTTCCCAGAAAAAAAAGTGGATGTTAGAGTCCCAGTCCAGGACGTGATTGGATCAGCACTCTGACCTCCAAACCACACAGAACACAGACAACCAGGGAAGAAAGATGAGTGTTGAAGGCAACTGTCAGTCACAACTCAGTCTAAATTATCTGCATCCCAGCACTAGGGCTTGCAGAAGTTATCAGATGAATGTGGTGGAGAACTTGTTAATCACCACACAAACAGTACTAGAATCAGTATTGGAGTTCATACTAGCACAATCATGAGGCACCGAATCATTACCAAAAGCATAGTCTCTGTTGCACTCCACAGGCAGTGGGCTGCACTGTGGTCTGAATAGGCATAGTCATTAGAGTAAATGGTTAATATTGTGTTTATAGTGTTAATATCAAAAGTTTCCCAAAGTTGTAAAACATTTATAAATGTTGAAAGAACTAATGGATTTTTAATTTTTTACGAAATCTAGGTTTTTCATACATGGTTGCTATATAGTGGTTCATCAACATACAATATTAATTGGTCCAAAGAAGATCATTATATATAAAAACTATTGTATGTTGTGAGCAAAACTCTGTGAAAAACTGGTTATTGTTTTTTAAGTCCCAAATGTCCTGTCACGTCAAGGGAGGTGCAGTGAGCCCTAACTAGAACCCAGCCGACTGTCCCTGCCTGCTTGACATGCTGCCCTTGGCGGCAGACGGCAACTGGGCGACAGTCCCTGCTCTGCCTAAGTGCTGGGGCCGTCAGGAAGTAGAATAGTAAGACAGTCCGGGTCAATACCAAATAAGGAACGACAAAGCTACAAATCAGAACCAGAGGGATAAACGTAAACAAGCCGAGGTCAAGAGCCAAACGGGTGCGAGGTACAAAAACAGGAGACAAGCCGAAGTCAGGAGAACAGGCCGGGGTCAGGTATACTGATAAGCAAACACAAGAACAAGTAACAAGGTAGCCAGGAATATCACAGGCGCTGCACTCAGGGAGTTTAAATGGGATTCCTGGATACCACCCCTGTAGCTGATTGGAGCGTCCTCCAGGTCCTCCCATTGGCTGGTGCGACACGTCCCCTGTCAGGAGTGGCTGGGCGTCTGTCACTCACAGAGCTGTCAGCAGCATGAGCATCAGGGTGGGGTTGCAAATCAGCTGCTGCAGCCTGTTGATCCCTGCAGCCTGAGCACAGCCTAACCCTGACAGTACCCCCCCCCCTTTTAGGAGGGGCCACCGGACCCTTCCCTGGTCTGGGTTTGTCCGGGTGAGCCTCATGGAAAGCCCTCACCCGGCGATCAGCATGGATGGATTTCACCGGAACCCATGATCTCTCCTCAGAACCATACCCCTTCCAATGGCCCAGGTACTGCAGGGACCTTTGGGCTTTACGCAAATCTAAAATACGGGCAACTTGATTTTCTAACTCTCCCTCTATGCCCAATGGAGAAGGAGGCCTAGAGGGCGGAGTCACTGGCTGAATATACCTCTTACGAAGTGCACGACGGGACACGTTATGTATACAGAGAGAAGAGGGTAATTTCAGCCGATATGCCACTGGGTTAACCACCTCCTGAACCACATATGGACGTTCAGGTACAGGTGGAGGGCATAGTTCACCAGGAGGACAAGTTCTGGGAACCTTAGCCCGAGCGCAAACTTCACAAAATGCCGCATAGGCCTCAACGCTGGCACCGCCACTTCCATATAGAGCATCAGCCTTCACATCAGTATTGCCCAATGGTAAGGAGACATCTGTCAACACACCGCTGTCCCCACCTGACTAATTTCCCTGAATTCCAGTCAAACACTGGATTATATTTCTGAAGCCAGGGCAGCCCCAAAACCACATCAGCGGGCAGCCCCTCTATGACGAATAGAATACACTTTTCAATATGTATGGATCCGACCACCATCTCCAGCTCAGGGGTACAATATTGGATTGCGACCCGAGCTTGTGGGGTGGAGTCAATGGCCTCTACCCGCAGCGAGTCAGATAGCGGTCTACAAGGTAGGCCTAGACGTTTGGCGAAAGATGCATCAACAAAATTAGAAGCTGATCCAGAATCCACAAACACACTCCCAGAACCGGACAGCGACAAGTATGAAATCTTAACTGGTAGCAGCAACTTATTAGATACAATAGGAAATACCTGCTCGCCTAGGTGATCTTCCTGCTGACCACCTACGCCAGGGGTGTCAAACTGCGGCCCTCCAGCTGTTGGGAAACTACAACTCCCATCATGCATTTGTATAATCTATAGTAGTGGGAATGATGGGATTTGTAGTTTCCCAACAGCTGGATGGCCGCAGTTTGACACCTGTGACCTAGGCATTGGAGTCTTTCCGACCTGGTCTTCCGTTTGGAGCATTCCCGAATTCCGTGCCCATCTTCACCACAGTAGAAGCACAACCCCTGGATGTGAGGAGTAGTCCTACGGTCACTAGCCGCACTGACAGAAAAAGCCCCCACTTGCATGGGCTCCTCTGGGTGTATATCAGAAACAATGGGTTTAGGGGTGACCATGGTGTGGACCACCAGAGGGGGAACCTTTTCCTGCTGTCTCTCCCTAAAACGTCTGTCCAGACGAATGGCTAGTGCCATAGCCTCATCTAAAGTACCAGCGGTAGGGTAAGCCACCAATAAATCCTTCACATGGTCAGCTAACCCTAATCTAAACTGGCATCTGAGAGCTGCGTCGTTCCACCCAGACAGAACGCACCCGCGACGACATTCGAAGCAAAACTCCTCCACAGTCTTCTTACCCTGCCTCAAAGTGGTCAGCTGAGCCTCTGCCACAGCTTCCCTATCAGGGTCATTAAAAAGTACCCTGAAAGCGGCAAAGAACCTGTACACAGAAGACAGTTCAGGTGAGTCAGGCGGTAACGAAAATGCCCACTCCTGGGGGGAACCCTGAAGTAAGGACATAACAATTCCCACCCTTTGTTCCTCATTCCCCAAGGTAAGTGGGCGGAGCCTAAAATACAGGCGACAACCCTCTATAAATGCCACAAAGACCTTCCTGTTACCTGCGAACCTGTCAGGCAACTGGATAGGGAGTTCCACAGGAGGGGAAGATAATGCAGGGACCCTCTGACTTGGGGTAGCCTATTGTTGTTCTACCCTCAGCGCCAGATCCTGGACTAGCTGGGTTAGCCCCTGCATCTGCTCTACCAGAGCTGTCATGGGGTCCATAGTGATGGTAGAGCAGTAACCGTTTCGGCCTGTGATAATGTCACGTCAAGGGAGGTGCAGTGAGCCCTGACTAGAACCCAGCCCACTGTCCCTGCCTGCTTGACGTGCTGCCCTAGGCGGCAGATGGCAACTGGGCAACAGTCCCTGCTCTGCCTAAGTGCTGGGGCCATCAGGAAGTAGAATAGTAAGACAGTTCGGGTCAATACCAAATAAGGAACGACAAAGCCACAAATCAGAACCAGAGGGATAAACGTAAACAAGCCGAGGTCAAGAGCCTAATGGGTGCGAGGTACAAAAACAGGAGACAAGCTGAAGTCAGGAGAACAGGCCGGGGTCAGGTATACGGATAAGCAAACACAATAACAAGAACAAGTAACAAGGTAGCCAGGAATATCACAGGCGCTGCACTCAGCCTTCAGGGAGCTTAAATGGGATTACTGGATACCGCCCCTGTAGCTGATTGGAGCGGCCTCCAGGTCCTCCCATTGGCTGGTGCGACACGTCCACTGTCAGGAGTGGCTGGGCGTCTGTCACTCACAGAGCTGTCAGCAGCATGAGCATCAGGATGGGGTTGCGAATCAGCTGCTGCAGCCTTTTGATCCCTGCAGCCTGAGCACAGCCTAACCCTGACATGTCCCATGAAAGATTATTTCATGTTAAACATATTGTATCCTGAGGCCATTGTAAGTTAAGGGACCAGACTGACAACCAATTTCACATTTGGCTGGTGTAACTATCCTTTACTAATTAAACAACTTTCTGTGTAAATCATCTAAGCAGGTAGCACAAATGTATCTATAAAGCTTGCTGTGTTAGGTAACTTGGTGTGGATGATAGTGCTTGTTGTAAGAGATTTTTCCATGCTGAGAGTTTGTCAAATAATCCATTTAGTTCTAAGCTCTAGACTGTTTCTTGTCGAGCCTAGCCTTGTTCTGTATTTGTTGTAGTCCATCTAGTTCTTTCACTGGTACACACTTTGAAAAATTTTTGCACACAACTGCTGGTTGATTGCTCTATTTAGTATTCTGTAGTCGTCAGTCCACCAGCATTGCTACAAATAGAATCTTTTTTTAAAACTTTTCCACAACATACTCTCCTTTATTTATGCAATTTATGAAAGAATTCTGGGAAATTTGCTCAAGTGATTTCATGCTTTTTCAGCCTGAAATAGATTTTACAGGTATGTAGTTACTTACGGTATGAAAAAAATGTTTATACCAAAATTTGTTTCTCACACAGAAGCTAAATAAGGAAAATGTAAATAACTGACAACTCGGATAGAAAATGCAGATAAATTCTCCAATCTTATGTATATCTAGTTCTCCATCTCTTCAAACTCCGTAATGAGTGCTAAAATCATACGTGCAATCAAAACATTATTTTTATTTTAGATTGAATTACAGTCACTTCACTAAATGTAACTTAAAAAAAGTAATAAGCGTTAAACTCTGTGTGAAGCACAAAAAAGGCTTATTTCACAAATTTTGTAATGAATGTTAGTTTTATGTCTCCAATCAAAACATAACCTATTTTACAGGCTCACGCTTAAGATAGACTCCATTTCCTAGAAACCAGATAGCAAGTGTTAAAAGGACATATGGAATAAAACATACCTTGTTATTCCTTTTTATTATAACCATCAACAGATTTCAAATGTGAAGCAAATTAGAGCAAAATACATGTGGGGCTTTATTTTAGCATTTTCTACACTAAGAACATAACGTATTTACAAAAAAAAGATGGAAGGAAAAAAGGAAGAAAAATGATAGGCGATAGGCTGAAATGGCAGCATACGCATTTCATAAAGGACTCATTGGCATGGTAGAATATGGTATTGAGTCCTGCAGGAAAAGTGTATGCCACCAAGAAATAATGCAAATATAGCCCACACAGGGCTGTGTCTGCTCTAGTATTCTCTATAAGGCCACTGCTGTTGCATCCTGGTATATGCCGGTGTACCTTTTTCATGGTAACCCAACAGATACTGTGGAAATAGCCATTAACATAGTGTAAAACCAACCTTAGGATGAGCAGATAAAGCACTAAATTAACTTGGTCCAGTGTACAGCAGGTGGTGTAACATGTTGCAGATTGTTACGTGGACTCCACCATGGTATTATGCAGTGACACTGTGCACATAAGGCAATTTCCTGTGAATGTGTTGGCTGCCATTTATAAAGAAGTTTATCACATTTTACTCCAAGCTTGCTTCTATAAAAGTTAATTTGAAGAGTACTACTCATGTTCAACACCCCCACTCCATTTATTTTCATCTCTGTGTCAGCTGACAGACTGAACAGATAGGAAAGGTGTCTAATGATGGTAAAGAACCCAGAGGTGTGACTTACATCTTTCATCCATTTATGACATATAAACTGAACTGATATTATACTAATTATACCTTACATGTATGTAATGCATATTTGTCAATATTTACTCAATTTACAATATCTCACAAAAGTAAGTACACCCGTGACATTTTTTGTAAATATTGCATTCGATTTCACGGGACGACACTGAAGATATGACACTTTGACACAATGTAATGTAGTCAGTGTACAGCTTGCATAACAGTGTAAATTTGGTGTGCCCTGAGAATAACTTAACACACACCATCAGTATCTAAACCCCTGGCAACAAAAGTGAGTACACTACTTAGTGAACATGGACAAATTGTACCCAAAGTGTTAATATTTTGTGTGGCCACCATTATTTTCCAGCTCTCCCTTAACTCTCTTGGGCTTGGAGTTCACTAGAGCTTCACAGATTGCCACTGGAATCCTCTTCCACTCCTCTATGACAACATCATGGAGCTTGTGGATATTAGAGACCTTGTGCTCCTCCACCTTCCATTTGATGATTCCCCACATATGCTCAATATGGTTTCGGTCTGGAGACATATTTGGCCAGTCCAGCACCTTTTATCCTCCTATTCTTTGGTCATCTTGGAGATGTGTTTAGGGTCATTATGTTGGAATACTGCCCTACTTATTGGTTTCTGAATGAATGGGATCATGCTCTGCTTCAGTATGTTACAGTATATGTTGGAATTCATGGTACTCTAAATGAACTAGCACTCATGCAGCCCCAAACCATGACACTTCCTCTACCATGCTTAATTCTAGTTAAGACACACTGGTCTTTGTACTCCTCACCTGGTTGCTGCCACACACAATTGACACCATCTGAATCAAGTAAGTTTATCTTGGTCTCATCAGACCACAATACATGGTTCCAGTAATCCATGTCTTTAGTCTGCTTGTCTGCAGCAAACTGTTTGCGGGCTTTCTTGTGCATCATCTTTAGAAGAGGTTTCCTTCTGGGACGACAGCCATGCAGACCAATTTGATGCAGTGTTTGGTGTATGGGCTGAGCACTGACAGGCTGATCCCTCACCTCTTTAACCTCTGTAGCAATGCTGCCAGCACTTATACATCTAGTTTAAAAGACAATCTCGGGATATGACGCTACGCACGTGCACTCAGCTTCTTCGGTTGACCATGGTGAGGCCTGTTCTGAGTGGAAACTGTCTTGTTTAATCACTATATGGTCTTGGCCACCTTGCTGAGCTTAGTATCAGGATCTTGGCAATCTTCTTTTTGCTTAGGCCATCTTTCTGTAGAGCAACAATTTTTTTCTTCAGACCCTCAGAGAGTTCTTTGTCATGAGGTGTCATGTTGAACTTCTAGTGACAAGTATGAGAGAGTGTGAGAGTGAATACACCAAATCTAACACACCAGTTCCCCATTCACACTTGAGACTTTGTAAAACTAACTAATCAAACTGTAGAAGGAAAATAACAAATTGAGCACAATTTGTCCTTTTTCACTTAGGGATGTACTCCCTTTTGTTGCCAGCGGTTTAGATCTTGATGGCAGTGTATTGAGTTATTTTGAGTGCACACCAAATTTACATTGAGAAGATGTAAAGTAGTCAGTGCACAGCACGTATAACAAACTGTCATATCTTCAGTGTCTTCCTATGAAAATATATATTACAAGATATTCAAAAATGTGAGGGGTGTACTAACTTTTGTGAGATACTGTAATTTTGATAAAAATATTTGAAAATACTTTTTCTAGGATTTGTCTTTCCATCTACTTTTTAGCATTCCTTTTACAGCGGCTATGGCGGGTTTATTGTTGTTGTTTTAATACATATATACTTCAGTGACAATGTCAAAACTAGCTATAAAAAGGAAAATATATAGGACACATTTTTGATGGCTGTAAATACAGGTGATGCAGGCAGGGACTTCAGAGCTATTCAGTCAGAGAACTTATAGCCTAGTGGGATTAAGAAGAAAAAAAAGAATAAATATCAATATGATGGATTAGACTGTAAAGTTGGGAACCAGGAAAAAGAAGAGGTCTCAGAGGAGTATAGCAGGTGTATGTCATCCTTGCCCACAGAGACTTGCTTCTTGTTAACTTTGACACACGGATACAAATGAAATCTAATTTATGTTCCAATTACATGTGTTCTCTGAAGTATGAAACATAATTGTGAAACATTCACAATCCACGCTGGTTTATTGATAATACTCTGAGTAACTGCCCCATTGTAAAGGACATCTTATGGTCCTCCGCAGACATGTTCTTCTTCAAAGTCTATACACCGTAAAGTTGACCTCGTATTAATCACTTGGAAAGAAATGAAGCTTATAAAATGCTAAACATGTATCTTAGAGCAAAGGACAGGTCAAGCTTTAATAAGAAGATTGTAATGTGGGCCACTCTCACCTATGTAACAGGAAATATTTGTCAATTAGTGACACCTACTGAAAAAAGTGTAGCTAATGAAAATTTGGGTAAATTATTCTGCTTGGTAGCAAGCCATGAGACTAAACTAATTTTAATGACATAGATGTAGCTATCAAGGGTACAGAGGCCACTTAGCCAAATGCTAGTATTATGAATGGCCCATAATAACTGGAGGGTGCTGTTAGAGGTTTTCCATTTGGACCCAGGAGTTTTAAATGATACCTCTACTTATAAACATTTAGGCACCATTTTTTTGCACGCATTGGGAGCATAAAATGCGCTTGAATCTATGAACCTGTTCTACTATTGGTCATAGATTTTGCGCTTTCTATCTACAAAGCAACACTTCTGGCTGAGGTAAACTACTTTTAAAGTTGTTTACCTGTTCCAGAAGTAATGCACCTGGATTTGCCATACTAAAGCTTTAAATGTGTAGCTTTGTACGGTTGTAGTGCGAAACGCCTCCAATGCCCAATCTCAGGCGCATTACAAAGTGTCGCAGGCGCTCTGTAATGCGCCTGATATTGGAGTGCGCCTGATTAAAAATAGAGCAAACGGGGCTAGTTTTTGGGCTGAAAAGATGCCAGACTTCTGGCGCAACCCCGTTCATGTATGTCGCCCTTAAAATGCAGTTGAATTTTTTACTATAGCTGACTGCAGTATTCTTTAATAGGATTACCATGAGGAACTTTGGTAAGGCTCATATCCGTATGACTCAGAATCTCCAAAATAATTGTCTAATACATGTGGAAATGGTATTTGCAGCTTTTTTTATAAGTTCAAAATTCATAGAAAGATTTAAAGCAGTGTCATTTGCAATATATAATTTATTATTTTTTTATTTTAAATCAGGTAATTTTTATTGAAGGTTTTAACAACAGAGTAAATAAAAACACATTTGTTACAGCAACGTAATTTGCCTGGTTTCGTTATAATAAGCTCCTATATCTTGTAACAAATTATTTTCTAGAGGGGAAAAAAAAAAAAAGATGAAACACACACCCACAGAACACCCCCCCTTCCACAGAGAGAAGCAGAACCCTCACCTACTCTGAAATATTATAGATCCATATTCCTTTGTTAGGTCGTTGATTAGTAACAATCTGCACAAACAGATAACCACTGTTTATGTATTCCCAGCACCAATTTATGTCAAAATAATTTATTATTAACTTGTGACATATTCAATGCAAGTTATGGTAACCACATTCTATTGTCATGTCTACAGATATGTTGTGTTCGCTATTAATCATAGCATACAATGGTTAAATAGCCAAGATCGCAGTAGGGTCTGGTCCCAGTCATTGCCACAAAGTGGCAACTGACAATCACAGAGGGATCACATGAGTACAACTAATCACAAGTCTGCAGCACTGAAGATGTATGACACATTACACTGAGGGCTTAAAGGGGTTGTCGACTTGTAACAAATAAATCGTAAATGGGGTGAGGGTGGGCAAAAAAAGTAAGAATGATACTTACCTATCTGTCCGCTGCTGCTGCTTCTTCTGAGCCCCCTGGCTCCTCTTCACTTCCTGGTTCTCATGCCAACACACAGAAGAGTCTTGTGCTTGATTGTAAGTGAATGGTGTTTGAGTTTCTTCAGCATGTTAGGATGAGAACCTGGAAGTGAAGAGCAGATCTCTGGGGAGCAGCGAGGGATAGCTAGGCTAGGTATCAATTTTTTTTTATAATTTGCCCACTCTGGCCCATTTCAGTTTAAGTATTTACAATTGTACAAACCCTTTAATAAATGAGAAAAAAAGACAGTGGCAGTTAAAAATGTGTAAACCATTTAGAATTGTCTGTATTTGTACATAAATTTGATTTAAAACTGTATTCAATTTCACACAAGTTCCAAAAGTAGATAAAGGAACTAAATCAAGCAAATGACTCAAATATTACTAGACTTGGTCATTTATTTATTGAGGAAAATATCCGCTATCACAGATCTGTGAGTGGAAAAAATAAGTGAACCTTTGCTTTCAGTATCTGGTATGATCCCCCTAATACAGCAATTACTTCTAAATGTTTTGGTAAGTATTAGTCTTGCACATCGACTTGGAGGACTTTTAGCCCCTTCCTCCATGCAAAACAACTTTCACTCTGTTATGTTGGCAACTTACTCCAATTAATGGCAAAATTTTGGTCCTTCCAAAAGATTTCAATTTGATTAAGGTCAGGACTTTGACTTGACCTTTCCAACTTTATTATTCATTAACCTTTTATTGATAGAATGACTTTAGTGCTTAGGGTTATTGCCTTGCCTATTATCCTTACTGCATTTTCTTAAAGATTCAGCTCAAGGTCTAATGCCTTGACATTTTAGACAGTTTTCAAACATGTGGCCCTAAGTCTTTCTGTCACAAATGTCCCTAAGCTACAATGGACCCTAATACAGCAATTGACTCTAGGATCTGGCAACTCCTAGGCAAGGCCTAGAAGAAACTAGACACACTACAAACTCCAGCCATACAAACCCAAGACTAAAAACAAGATGCTTCAGTTTGACACAATGAAACTAGAGATCAAACTTCAAGAAACAACAATTCAACACATCAAGACTAGACAGGACCAGGTTCTATACTCTGCCAAGGCTACTAGATCCCTCTCAGCTTTGTAGAGACCTAAAATATGCTAATGAGCTCAGGTGTGCAGTCACATCAGCTGACAGGAAAGGATCCTGAGCAGTTGCCATGCAACCACTCCAAACACACACAACAGTAGGAAGACATTAGACAGACCAGGGGCGTCTCTAGGCTGTTTTATTTGGGGCTCGGGCCCCGAATAAAACCCCCTGTGCCCCGAGTCTCCCGGGCTCCAGGCCGCTGCCATGGGCCAGGAGCACCGACTGGCCCTTCAGCTGCATTTGCGTCCGCTGGACGCACACACAGCTGAGGGCTTCTGCGGGGCAGAGAGCGAGCGCTCCCTGCTCCGCAGACAGTGTCGGACCCGCAGGTCTGACACCGCGAGGCCGCCGGGTCCTCACAGCGCTGAGGACCCGCCGCGGCCCCGTGCGCCTCAGCCGGCAGCATCACGATGACGTGATGTCATCGCGACGCTGCCTCTCCTCGGGCGCACAGCGCGTCATAGGCTGTGCGCTCGAGGAGCTGCCGGAGGAGCGCGGGCTGAAGAGGACGGAGCGCGCTCGCCGGGGGAGTTAAGGTGAGTATTAATGTTGTTATTTTTATAGCGTTTACCTGCCTCAGTGCCCCATATACTGCCTGTGGCCCCCATATACTGCCTGTGCCCCTTAATTCCTGCCTGTGGCCCCCTATTCCTGCCTGTGGCCCCCATATACTGCCTATGGCCCCCATAATCCTGCTGTGGCCCCATATCTGCTGTGCCCCCTTTAATGCCCCTACTGCTGGCCCCATATCCCTGCCTGTGGCCCCCATATCCCTGCCTGTAGCCCCCATATACTGTCTATGGCCCCCATATCCTTCCTGTGGCCCCCATATCCCTTCCTGTGGCCCCATATCCCTGCGTGGGCCCCCATATCCGGCTGTTGGCCCCATATGCTGCCTGTGCCCCTATAATGCCTGCCTGTGGCCCCCATATACTGCCGATGGCCCCCTATCCCTGCCTGTGGCCCCCATATCCCTGCCTGTGGCCCCCTTATGCTGTCTGTTCCCATATAATGCCTGCCTGTGGCCCCCATATCCCTGCATGTGGTCCCCATTTCCCTGCTGTGGCCCCATATTGTGCCATGTGCCCTATAATGTTCTGCCTGTGCACCCATATACTGCCTGTGGGCCCCCATATCCCTGCCTGTGGCCCCCATATCCCTGCCTGTGGCCCCCATATGCTGCATGTGCACCTATAAATGCTGCCTGTGGCCCCCCTTATCCCTGCCTGTGGACCCACATATACTGCCTGAGGCACCATATTACTGCCTCGTGAGCCCCCATATACTGTGACATGTGACCCCATATATGCTGTGCCCCAATATAATGCCTGTGGCACCCATATTCTGCCTGTGCCCCTATATACCTGCTATACCCCCATTCTATACCTGCCTGTGCCCCCTATAATACCTGCCTGTGGCCCCATATACCGCCTGTGGCCCCATATACTGCCCTGTGCCACCATATACCTGCTGTAGGCCGCCCTATATTAACTGCCTCAGTGCCCCTATATATTGTTTTTTTTTTCCTGTACCCCATATACTGCCTCAGTGCCAACCATATATTGCCTCAGTGCCCCTATATTACCTGCTTGTGGCCCCCTTTACTGCTGTGGCCACCATATAATGCCTCAGTGCCACAAGATATACTCGCTTGTGGCCCCATATAACTGCCTCAGTGACCCTATTATAAAACCCTGCGTGCTGTTTGGCCACTATATACCTGCCTGTGGCCCCATATACTGCCGGTGCCCCCCTATATACTGCTTTGGCCCATTATACCTGCCTGTCGGCCCCTTATATCTGCCTCAGTGCCCCTATATACATGCCTGTGCCCTTTTATACCGGCTCTTGTGGCCCCCATATCACCTGACTGTGGCCCACATATCCTCCTGCTGTGGCCCTCCATATTACTGCTTACTCAGTGGCCCTATATAAATGCCTGTGGCCCCATATAAATGCCTTTGTCCCCATATACTGCTTCAGTGTCCCTATATTACCTAACGTGAGGGGACTGCATATACCATAATTAAGGAGTTGCTGGAAATGTGTAGGATTCTAAGATATTGTGTCCATATCTCGGGACGAGTCTTGGCCGGGAAGCAATCAGCATGAGGTGCTGTGAACCCGGATGGAGGAAGAATAGGGAGAAAGTGAAACGACGGCTGATCAGAAATGACGTTCTCCGGTGAGTTCACCAAATGCAACTGCAGTGCATCAATTATTATTCTGCAGCGCCTACAATACAACTAGTTTCTGCCACTTACATGGTCACGTATGGCTGGTGGCATATGTAATCAGGAAACCTGTGTTTACAGCTGTTGGATACAGCACATCTAGTGGGGTTGCGTTCGGTAAGCCGGTTTGGCAGGATTATTTGTGCCTTAAGTAGTAATAGTTGGGTGTCTGGTTTTTTAGGCGGGTTGTAGTAACAATCACTTGTTGGTAGAATTTGCTCCTATGTGATTGGTGTATGTTTTGGTGGACTGTTTAGGGGTAATTGTCATATGAAGGTGAGAAGTTTTGAAAAAGTAGTAAATTTGTCCATTGGTGATTTTTACTGGTACAGTGACTTGCTGAGGAGAATATGTGACGGGATCTGTGTGGATGTGACTCAGAAAATTAGTGCAGGAACAGAAGGTTTTTTCCTCTGTAAAAAAACATCCGCAGTTCAACAATGAGACATAAAAAATATTCGGTGTGGCTCACCACAAGGCCCTACCAAGAAAAACAAAAAAGGGCCCGAGCCACGGATGTTTTAGGACCCTAGCAACGCCCCTGAGACAGACATTTTTGTTGACCTAATAAGCAGGAGAGGACAAAATGGGAGGAGCGTTCCTGTCGTTTATAACAGTACCATTGCAAGTGCTAGGAGAACAAGAAAACACCAATGAAATTGTCAGTTACATGGTGCGCCTGACTACGCTGCCTATGTAACTGCACTTAACTTAAAGGGAACCTGTCACATAGAATATGCCCACATTGCTGAGCTGCACAACCTTGTGACAGGACCTGCTGTTTCCAGCGACTGTGTCCTTATTCTGTAAGATGCAGCAGTTTTAGAGCATTTACCCCTCAAATCTTATTCATTGAGCAGGTGTTAGCCCCACCCACCCAAAGGATAGCCCCGACTACTGACAGTTATCACATGTTTCTACCTATTCAAAGTAATTGGTTTGGTCAGTTGAGGTGGGCGGGGCTAGCTGACTCCCGATTTGGTTCGGTGTTTGAAAAAAACTGACTCTTTGAAGGGACTCTCTCGAATGGACTCTTCTGGCTGAAAAACTGAAGATTTTGAGGATTAAATACCATCGAAAAATACACGCATCTTACAGAATAAGGGGACACAGCGCATGGAAAAACAGCACCCCCGCCCACCTCAAATGGACAAAACTATTACTTCTGGAATAGGTAGAAACATGTGATTAAAAACTGTCAGGGTGCGGGGTTAGCCTTTGATGGGTGGGGCTAACACTGTCATAAATAAGATTTGAGGGTAAAATGTCTAAAATGCTGTATCTAGTAAAGAATAAGGGACCACAGCGCTGGAAACAAGCAGGTCTGTCACTAGCTTGTTTATGCCTCACCTCAGCAAGGGGGGCATAATCTATGTGACAGGTTCTCTTTAAAGCTGTGTGCAAATAGAAAGCCCAACTCTGAAATTGCCCAAATAGCCAGGTACAGCAACATGTCACCTTATTTAGCGACCTACTTGCCCATGAGGAGAGTAAGTGTCCAGAGACCAAAGGTAATGGCAGTTCAAGTGCTAGCCCGGGATGGCATGCGTCTAAAGTTCCGTCCATTATTACTCCAAATAGTGCATCCTACATTGCACATGCTATTTGGAGCATTGAAGAACAGGACTGTGAGATGCCTGTCATCCACATCAGGCACCTGAACTGCCAATATTTCTTGAAAATATATATTTGGTAAATGCGAAGAGTTGTTACTATTCAATTGCTTTGCAGGCCAGTTTTAGAAATATTCATGCAGGAAAATCTGTTTTCAATATGTAAAAATCAGTTGATCCTTTATCAAAGTTACTGCTCTGAACTTTCTAACTTCACAACCTCTTTGCATCATTTCATAAAATACATTAAAAACAAGTTGTACATTATGTAAAGCTCGCCACAGGAACATACAATCATGACATTGTTCAATTTCATTTTTCCTTGGAGGCCATGGCTATACACTAATAATTGTATTCTTTATCAAAAAGTAGTACTTTTTTTATTTTTTTTGTTGGCCGAGGACACAGTAATGTACTTTGCTCTACAAAGGGCACAAATATATAATTATAATGTAAAAACCTCAGACCCATTGCAATGAAAGCATTTTCTTATATCCTTCACGGTTGCTTACACAGCCGGCTATATACCTATGAATATATCATAATGCTAACAGACAGAAATATCTAAGCTTGTAACAAGTGTTAATGTGGAATGAAGGCACAGTCCAGAAAAAAAGAGATTTGTTGGCAGGATTTGCTCATGTTCCAGCTGTTCTCAGAGCTGGAAATATTCAAACACGGAGATATTTTTTTTCTTTGCATTGGGTTCCATTAACAGCATCACAATGATTCACTCCAATAGACATGTTCAGATGATCACAGCAGGCCAAACTACATGCTCTATTGGTTTAGCGAACATTACAAATATACAGCTTAGGATGAAATATAACACAGTGAGGGAGCACAATAACATGGAATTCAATCTTTTGAAAGACTTACATTGTGTAACTGCTCACCTCAATGACTGAAAACTAGCATAATACCAGCCGCATACATCTGGATAGAAGCTGCAGGATGGATGACAAGGTTTGAACCTAAAAAAGGGTTTTTTTTTGGGGAGATGAACGGGTATTTGAACTTCATTTTTTTTAAAACTTAAACTTAAAGATCATCCAGAAAACTTTACAAACCAAAAAAATCACTTTAAATTTTACCAAAAACTAAAATTCGCTTTTTGTTCTGATGTTTGGTTTTGCATGTAAACAGAAACGCGTGCCTCAAACAATTGACCTTGAGATCCTCTTATCTACATTATGTGATTGCATTTCATTTTTGGACAATTTTAAAATAAGAAAATGGAATGGGAATTTCTTGTCAGAAAATAACCTGTTGCAATTTATGGCTATAACATTTTTTGTTTCACATCCCTATCTTCTGAAACCTATTACGTTTGTTTATTTATTAATTTTTTTTTTCATAACAGCCATATTCAGGCTTATTATTATTATTTTTTTTATTTTTTTGGAGAGGATAAGCGAATACTTTTAACCCTTTCCTGACAGCCGGTCATAATAATATGGCTCTTAGTTTTATTTCCTCCCCACTTTCCAAGAGCAATAACTTTTTTTTTATTTTTCCATCCACCTATATACTTTCTAATGCTGTTATTGACTGTACCATAGAATATACTGGTAAGGTGAAATGTAAAAAAAAACATACTTGTGCCATGACTGCAGGGTTTTGTTTTTAGAGTGTTCACCTTCTGGTACAAATGATGTGTTATTATTAGTGTTGAGCGATTTTTATCAACAAAATTTTAAAAACGGGAAGTTTTTTATGGTGATCGAAATTTTCCAGATCATCGTAAAAAAGGTTTTAAAAACTGTGCTCTTTATTAAGATCGCCCTTTTTCGGCGCTTCCTTTTAAATTTTGGGGCCAGCAAATCAGATTACAGAATAAGCAGGTGAATGTGGTGCGACGTCATACTGGGATTGTATGGTTGCGATTGGGGTGGAAAAAATCACATACCCCCGTTTTACATAAAACACGTTTTTCCGTTTCGCCCATATCCTTTAGCTCTCTAGGGATAGGACCTGCGCTCTCCTGTGGCCAAAAAAGCTCAGCGAAATTAGTCAATTTTCGCACAGAGAAACCCTACATTACTGGATCCTCCAATTTAGTTAGATTAGAGATTTTAACATTTTATTAGTTAGCTAAGAATTTTAAAAACAGCATCTACCGCTGTAAATTCACGCGTGGGGCGGGGGGGGGGGGCCCGCGGGCGAACACAGACAAGCTCTATCTATAAAGAACACTGGAAAAAATTTTCACCAGACTTAGTGAGACATTGTAGTGGAATATCTTTATTATTAACATTTTGGGCTATTGAAATATTTCCCCGGGAAAATTGGGCAGCCTGAACTTATATTGGATAAACATCATTTCTAGTAACTGCAGGTCTCTTTGTTAGCTGCAAAACTCCACTTTTATTATCAGTATACATTTCAGATAGGTTTCATTTTCAATTTTACCCATTAAAACCTGTGACTGTTGATATATCCACCTTGCAGTTAAATTACAACCCCACCCAATCTTGTAGTCAGCACAGGTTGTTTGTTGCCAAAAAATACGGTGTATCATAACGAAAACAAAAACAGTTAAATTTTTTTGACATTTGCGCACCCAACCTTGTACTTTGACGCAGCATCTACGTAATCTTAAAACAGCAATTCTATATTCACCACAGGTGAATTGTGAGGTGCAAAAAAATCGTTTATTATACCAAAACATAACAGTTACGTGTTTTTTGACTTTTGCACACCCGCTTTTGTTCATTTGAGGGCAGCATCTACGCAAATCTTAAAACAGCAATTCTATAGTCACCACAGTTGAATTGAAAGGTGCAAAAAATACCGTTATTATACGAAAACATAACATACAGACATAACAAAACTCCTTTTCCCGCACTTTTTAATCTGGGGGGTCAGACAGGTTTAATGGTTCATTCTGCGGTCCAGGACAGTAATAGTCAATGTCCAATGGGAAACTAAAATGGTGGGTTTAAAAGACTCCTTTTTGCGGCACTTTTTTAAATCTGGGGTCATGCAGGTTTTGGGGCTCATGCTGCGTTCCAGGACAGGGATATTCAATGTCCAGTTCAAGTTAACATGACGGTTCAAATCATACTGCCTTCTCAACTTTTTAATTTGTGGGTGAGCAGGTTTAAGGTCAGGCTGTGGTACAAGACAGGGATAGTGAATGGTCTGTGACTTTTTTTCTGTGACTTTTTAAAAACCTAAGTGTGTTGCCTAAGATGAAGCACGTATCCATTTGACTGTGTGGATGTTAATTTCAGCTTCTCCACCTTGTTTGGGTGTAATAATGAAGGTGTTGTTTCCTCGCCATAGACTTTTAATGGTCATCGCTCATAATCGACGCTCACTATCGAAAAACCTTATCGATAGCGGTCGACTATCGACTATCGATCGATCTCGATAGCCAACGCAATTGCTCAACACTAGTTATTATCTGTATTCTGCAGGTTGATACGATTTTGGAAATACCAATAGGGTTTTGTTCTGTTTTAGTAGTGTGAAATAAACCAAACATTCTCTATTTCTGAAAAAAACGCCGTAGCACCATTTTCTGTGACCAATAACTTTTTTGCACTTTCACCTATGGAACTGAGTGATTGTACTGAAGTGTACTTTTTATTTGTACCATTTTGGCATAGATGCTACTTTTTCATCACTTCCAATTTTTTGGTGACATGAAATGAATGAAGTTTCTCATGCATTTAGATGCCGCAACCGTTATCGCTTTGGCTTTACAGGATTAAACAGCAGTTAATGGTACTAGCTCAGTTCCCTGCTGTTAGTGGAAGGTGTCAGCTGCAATAAGCAGCTGACACCAGCCTCCTATTTAACGGGATTACTGAGTAATCCTGCTACATAGTCCCTTATCGGCACCAGGATGTACCCATATGTCCTGTATTGGTAAGGGGTTAAAGAACCATATTATATTTAAAAACAGAGTGCACCATGTGGTATAAATTACATAAACTTTATTCTGTGTGACAGTACAATACTAAATTTATATACTTTAACCTCTTGATGATATTTGATATTCAGGTACATCAAAATCAAGGTAAGGGATTATTACAGCCAGTACCTGCCCCTAGCACATCATTTTTTTGATCTTTGGTTACTTCATGACAAGATCTCGGGGTGCTGAGTGGTTTTCTTTGCCGCCGAGGGTATAATGAAGACATTCATGGCTGCCATGTTACTACTTCTATTATAGCCTGCCATAGGCAAGATGTAAAATGTCACCCATATTGGTACACTGTTCTACAATATTTTTTATTGTAAAATAGTGCACAAATGATTGCACCCCCAGGTGGTCAAATACCACAGAGTACTACAAGTACCAGTAAAATGTACTAAAACATAACAAAAACTCTACTACTTTGGTATTACTGAAATCATACCAACCTGCAGAATACAAATACAATTGTGAAGTTGCATTTTTCCACAATTCACCCCACAGTGTTTTGTTTTGTTTTTTTGAGAGGGTGCTCAATAGATTATATGATGTGGTTTGTGGTGACATGATATTCTTCCAACTTCCGAAATATGGCCCCAACAGTGCTTACTTTAACCTAGTAGTTTAAAAATTCTTCTGTAACCAATGCCAACAGTATGTTTTGCAACAATAAGGTTGTAAAGTTCTTGAGACAGCTCACTTGTTTTACCCATCATGAGTTGTTTCTTGTGTGGCACCTTGGTCATGAGACATCTTTTTACAGGCCATCAATTGAACCAGCTGATATTTTTTCTAAGTGTCATGATTGCTTTATAATTCCTGATAGATTTTAGCTAGTGTCATGACTTTCCATGGCTTTTTGCACTTCTCTTTCTTCATGTGGTCAATATTTTTCCCCTGTGTCTTCTCTCATTATTAAAAAAAGGAAAATTGGACAGCACATCCAAAATTCAAGCGGTTTTATCATACCCAAGCGTGCAACGTTTCAGCTCAAAACATGAGCCTTTTTCAAGCAACAATGTAGTGCAAAAGCATTTAAATACAAGTGAGATAATCACAACATTTAATATATCGGTGTACATCCGTATTAATCAATTAACCAATAAATGTTGTAATATGATAAAGATTTACAAATCCATATCTACATTATGTGTAAATAACACAATAATAGTGAGTAAAGCTACCTTCCAATAAACATTGTAATTAATCACTGCTCGTGGACGAACCTCTGCGTTATCTTCCCTCTACTGCGCATGTCAGAAGGACAAATATCGCGAGATTTCGCACATAATTAGATGATGGGGAGACATATACTGCGCATTTAATATAATGCTATGAAAAAACGAAAGAGGAGCTCTGATTTGTTGTTATGGGCAACAAAGAAAGTCTTACCCCTAGACAGTTTTCATACATACCTCCCATTGTGTTCACTAGGTACATAGCAGCAACTGAGAACTAGGATGAAAGTTTAACAACGACTAAGGGCAACATGTATGAACCTGACTTGCAATTTCTACCTCTGTTTTTAATGGTGTACAAACTGACAGTATGCATGAAAGTGTCTCACAGCACTTTATAAATGTCCTATTCTGCGCCAAAAATAGTCTCAGCAATGCTACTTTCAAATTGACATGAATTTGTACAACAGATTCGCACCTCACTTTGATACAATTTTAGTGCATCGTACGATTCTGGTATGACATGCACCTGCCTCCACTGTACAATTAAAAGTATTGCGTCTGGTCTACAATGCGCCAAGTTTTGGCATTCATACATCTATAGAAAAGGACTACGGGAGTTTATTTGGCTCAAAGCACGGTAAAATAATGGTACAGCCCCATTCATATATGTCGTCCAAAGTGTAGAATGTCATACGAAGAAGTCCATCCTGAAACAGATAAGCAGATGTACTCTTAGGGCAACATCTATGAACGCTCCTGCGCCATTTTATGGCGTATCTTACATATCTGTTCTATAGAAGTATGAACATTCATACACCTAAACTTGGCACAGTCTGCACTAGACACAACATTTTTGAATGCAGCATGAATGCGCCAACGTTTGTTGTGAAACTGCCATACAGTTTGGTGCATAATACTCAATGCGGCAAAAATGTTTGGTGCATAACATTTCCATACATACTGGTGTTGTATTCTACACTCCTCTATATTGATTTAGAACTGATGTGTAGGCACCAAGTTACATAGATGTTGCCCTTAGAGTAGATGTCTTGGATTTTATCTGGTCTTGCCTAAACAAAGATCTCAATCTGCTTCACAAGATGTTCTGCAAATTTGTTATATCATTGTAAGCAGTATCAAACCTTTCAGATCTATTGTCGATTTGTTTATGGCACTTCTATAATATTTTCACTGAAAGTAGCAAAAATCTATTTAACATGGTTAACACCCCGTCCAGTTGTTACTTTTTTTAAATTTAGGATGATGCTGCTGGAATAAAATAAAAAAAGCCTCAAATCTCAATTCTGCACTGGCTGCCGCTGGCTGCCGTCTGATCATCTGTTAACTTCATGCCCATGGTGATAAAATCATCACTGCTGCAGTCACTGCAACGGTCACGTGCCATTTTCTAATATCACCGCTCAAAGCTGTTCACTTTTAAACAGGGATGCTAGAAAATGTTACATGACCTTTGCTGCCAATTATAAGTGTTGATCTAATAGCGCGGAGCAGAAAGAAAACAAATTATTTAGGCAGAAAGCAGACCGTAGTAGTGCTGGAACGGAGCTGAGGACAAAGGTGATCATTTTTTTACTTTTTATTTTATTGTTAGCACCAGCATTCTAAACTTATTAAAAAGTAAAAACTGGGAAACCCCTTTAAATATTTGCTAAAAAGAAATATGGGTTTTGTAGATGTCAATTTTTTTTTAATCTTAGCATTAAGAACAGATGAACACGGGGAAAAAAAGGAAAAAAAATCTTTAAACCTTAAAGTGGTGTCAGATGGGCACTTTGAACACTATCATTCTTCCAGCTGGGGAAACAGTAGTCTTAATATAGCTCAATTGCTCCAGTGTTGACACTGTGAAGTAAAGAGGAAAAGTTTCTTTACTGTCATAGAGTAACGACTGTGATGTGAAAATGTTACATGCTGTGTCTTCTGAACTTATTCACTCTCATGTCAGAGAGAGCAGTATTCACAGCATTGTGGAGCTAAAGAGACGAGCTGTATGAAACATGTCCCTTGCTACACTGCAGAGAAATCAAATGACAGACATATTTCCTTCAAGAAATGAAATAGCGAAAAATTCACTTGGGTTCTGTAGTTAGCCATTACCTGCTTGGTGAAGGTGGGTTGTGTTATGTTGTGTTTTTCAACTGCATTAAAAAAGCAAGTCATTAAAAAACATTCTTTTTTTTCATTTAACTCAAATTTCATCTGTATTCCAGTAGGGTTCATTACAAAATCATTTAAATTATAGAAAACAAAGTAATTTCTTAAAAACACATGTGCTTTTACTGTATGCATTTTGTGTTGTTTTTAATGCATGCATTTTCTACATGCATCCAGTAATGCAACATCTTAACCCAGACTTAGGCCAACATGTATGAACTTGGTGCAGACAGGCCAGTTCTAAATAGCTTTAAAGCTGTATAGAAAGTGCCAGTATGTATGAACCTGTTCTTCTGCAGTTCAAACATTTGGCATATTGCAGGTGTAATTATGGCGCAAAGCCTACGCATAGTACAAAAGTAGAAAAGATTTCACAGAATTCCAGAAAGCTTCGTGGCATAGATTCCACAAGGTGTTGCAACGATGCTCAATTGGTACCAAGGGGCCCAAAGAGTGCCAAGAAAATATTCCCACACCATGACACCACCACCACCAGCCTGAACCGTTGATACAAGGCAGATGGATCCATGCTTTCATGTTGTTGACGCCAAATTCTGACCTACCATCGAATTCGCAGCAGAAATCGAGACTCATTCAGACCAGGCAACGTTTTTCCAATCTTCTACTGTCCAATTTCGATGAGCCTGGGCAAATCGGAGCCTCAGCTTCCCGTTCCTAGCTGAAAGGAGTGGCACCCGGTGTGGTCTTCTGCTGCTGTAGTCCATCTGCCTCTAAGTTCGCCATACTGTGCGATCAGAGATGCGCTTCTGCTACCTTGGTTGTAACGGTGGCTATTTGAGTCACTGTTGCCTTTCTATCCGCTTGAACCAGTCTGCCCATTCTCCTTGACCTCTGGCATCAACAAGGCATTTCCGCCCACAGGACTGCCGCTCACTGGATGTTTTTTCTTTTTCGGACCATTCTCTGTAAACCCTAGAGATGGTTGTGCGTGAAAATCCCAGGAGATCAGCAGTTTCTGAAATACTCAGACCACCCTTCTGGCACCAACAACCATGCCACGTTCAAAGGCACTCAAATCACCTTCTTCCCCATACTGATGCTCGTTTGAACTGCAGGAGATTGTCTTGACCATGTCTACATGCCTAAATGCACTGAGTTGCCGCCATGTGATTGGTTGATTAGAAATTAAGTGTTAACGAGCACTGACAGGTGTACCTAATAAAGTGGCCGGTGAGTGTATATATATATATATATATATATATGTGTGTGTGTGTTTAATTAAATAATATGACATTTATCTACAATTAAGTAATGTAACATTTACATAAAATTATAAAATTAATAATAATTTAAATAATTATGAAATGTTAAAACCAATACAACATATCCCATAAGTTCCCATTATTATAATATTATTAGTTGGTGATTACTAGTGATGAGCGATCACAAAAAAAATCTAGATCGAGTCGATTGCCGATTTTAAAGAAAATCATGTCTCAATCAATCGCTAATTTCCATTAAAGTCAATGGGAGAAGATGTTCTGGTTATTTTTTATACTGAAACAGGTGAGGAGAAGCTGGAATTACCATCCAGAACAGTGAACTGGATACGTGGTACAACCTAGTGAAGACAATTTGACTTTAAGAGTAACAGAAAAAATTCACAGGCTAAAATCATTCATTCCTTTCAATAGCTAACTGAAAAGATGAGGACTGCGTAGCTATACGAGGTACGAGGTGCAGCGCTAGCAACTGCTACGTGGTCCCTTTGACACATAAGAAGACACCGGTATTGGAAATGACACATGGTAACTGGCAGGAGCCCCCTATCACTTTTTTCACCAGGGCCCAAGAACATGTCATATATATGGTGACATCAAGAACATCCCAACGGGGAACATGGAGTTTCAGCAGGCAGGGCCGTAGTTATAAGGGGTGCAGTGGTAGCCAGGGCTGCCGTCAGTCATCTATTAAACGTTTCAGGGTCCCATGCAGCTAAATCAAATGGGGCCCCCACTAAATTACTTGCTCCTATTTTTAACATATCACTGGGCCCTTTTTTGATCAGGGCCCCTGACAGGAGTACTGCTCTACTGGCACCCCTGGCAACCCTCACTAATCTATCTAGCAGCTTATCCTTTGTGAAATCGCTGGGAAATGGTGTGTCTGCCTGCTTTGAAAAAAGCAATGCAGAGAGAGCAATGTGTTCAGTTCACAGTCTGTAATCGTAATGGCGTTCAGCAGGAAGTACAGTGATATAGATAAAACAGGGTCATGTGATTTTAGCAGCCAATGAGATCCCTACACCCCCCACTGGTGATGTTCTTGACCCCCCTCTGTGCTCTGCACTGATTGGCTGGCTGCCAAAAGCAAAGAGAGCAGTGAAAATGGAGCGATCATAAGTCTTGATCTCATTTTATGATCCGATTTTAAGGGAAAAATCGGATCGAATCGAGATCAAGAAAACTGTAAAAATCGACTCATTTTAATCTTTTCTCAATTAAATCGCTCATCTCTATTGATTACAAACACATCAGAGCAGAAATAAATGAAAATCAATTAGTATAGCATGTCAGTGATATGGTACTGATCTTGCTTGGTGTACCACAGGTCCCAGCGAGACCTGTGGTGTGCCAGCTCTTGTCATATATAGAATAAAAGCTGAGAGCAGCACAATTAAATTTCCACACTGATCACCATCTAATTATAATTTGTTTTCTTTTAAGGTAGTAAAAACAAAAAATAAAAAAATCAGAACAAAATGTTAACATAATTACAAAATACTTTTTTTATGCTTTTATATAGTATGTTATTTTCGTTCATCCAAATAGAGATCAGTGGCTCAGCCTTTATTTAACATACAGCAATAGCTGACATGCCACAGGTTTCGTTGAGACTTGTGGTGCGCCATGCAAGATCATTACCATAGTTTCTATTCACAGACATGCTTTTCTAATGCTTTTTCTTTTTGTTTCTAGCCTGCTGTGATGCATATGCAATCACTGACAATACTTTGATAACTCCAATTGCAAATGAGATTATTGGTAAATGCTGTATTGGTTTAATTAATTTATATTATTTAATTTAATATTAATTTTAGATGATATAATTTTATATACTTTTTATAGGAGATAATTTTATATTTTTGGGATATCATAATTTTAATAATAAAATGATATAATATTTATGTCATTATTTAATTTTATATAGTTTGATAATTATCATAAATTAATTTGTAATATTTTAGTGATAAAGGTTGAGAAAAAATTTATATGTTCTGCCCTAATGGTAAATCTACTTCCACTACAACAACTTTGGCCTCAGACAGATCACTTTTAACTTGGTCTGGCTGTTTTAATAGTTATGCACCTACTTTTTGTGTCCCACATTCATAAATGTGTCTAATCCTACAAATGTGGTGCAATACGCCCCCAAAATGTCTCCACATCTTTGGCGCATTAAAAAGTGTCAGGTCTGGCGCACAATGCGCCAAACTTGCCTGTCGATTGTTTACACATCTATTAAACAGGGCTATGACAACTTTTTGGCTTAAAGTACATACATATTGTTCTTAGGGCCACATGTATGAAGACTGTCTAAAACCCACTTTGCTGCCCATAACAACCAATCAGAGCACCCCTCATTTTTCCAAAGCACTATATGAAATGAAAGGGGTGCTCTGATTGCTTGCTATGGGCTACAAAGGAAAGGGTAGGCAGATGTAGGCCTGGGGTGCCATCTCATTATAGACAGGAAAAGGGCACAGTCAGCAGGGATGTGCTGTGTAGGCCCTTGATCATCCAATGCCATCATGCCCCATGCAGACTCCTATCCTCCTTAAAACTACCTCCAGTGGTAGTTACTGCTCAGGAGGATTAATTTGAGACCCATATCTAAAATTGACCTCAAATTGTGGCCCTGCTGCCAGCTGTAAATCATGGCTGAATCGGAGCTACCAGAGCCTGGAGTTCTGTTCCCTGCAGTAGGGTTTGTTCTGTTATCTTACTCTACAGTATATGCATGGTCTTGGCTTCCCTGCCATTCTACACTCCAAGTACATCTGATAGGGATCTTGTCGCCCTCCTGAGGATCCCAGGGGCTCCAAGCACCTGGAGCCTATTTGGTGGTGGTGATTGAAGCCTGGTCTAACTTCTGCAATATGGAGATCCTCCTTGGTGAATCCTGGCCTCTCCAAAGGGTCCTGTCTGTGCCACTCTACCGTGACCTCCTGCTTACAACACAGTACTCCATTTCAGGATTCTGCTTTAATTCACCAGGAATAAGGTATTTGCTGTTTGTGCCTATTGTCTATTATTTTCATTGTCATATCTATCCTGCATGGTGAACACCATTAAAAAAAAAAAAAAAAAAACAACAAAGTCCAACTCCAAAATTTGCATGTTTCTTGGTTGCTTTTCCTCCTCCAAAAAAGAAATAAAAAAGTGATTGGCAAGTTGTATGTATTTTTTTTTTTTAAATAGTGTACCAAAAATATATGATTGTGTTATCACCAGAAGTGTACTGACCTACAGAATAAGGCCGTGTTCACACGGCTTATTCACGGCGGATTTGTGCGCCGTATTGAGCGCACAAATCCGCCGTGAATACGGGGCGGGGCGGGGGCGGGGCCGGAGCGCGGCGGGGGCGCTGCTCCCGGCCCCATAGACAATGCATTGTTTACGGCGCGTCCGCGCCGTAAAAAATGTTCATGTCACATTCTCCCCCCGCGGCAGATTTGCCGAGCGGGGAGGAGCGACGGATTCCACTGTTCTCAATGAGAGCAGTGGATTACCGTAATGACTCCGACGGATTGGCGCCGTATTGAAGCGCAAATCCGGCGCGGAATACGGCGCTAATCCGTCGGCAAATAAGCCGTGTGAACGGGGCCTAAAGAGTATGGTGATCTATACTGCACAAAAATGAACCCCTCCCAAATATGCGTAACTGTGTTTTCTCTATTCAATCTGATATTTCTTTTTTTGGGTTTCCCAATACATTATACGGTGCTATTAGGGGATTGTCCACATCCATGTGTAAAAAAATATATATTACTGCAGTGACAAAAGCCCAATACTCACCCTCCTCTTCATTCCACTGATGCCGTCTACTACGTTACTGCTGCTACAGTGACAATCCGACTGCTGCCAGCAGAAGTAAACGGATGACCCAGTGAGAGGATGGCAATGCTGGAATGGAGATGTGGACAAAAGTGAGGATGTTTTTTTTAATTATTTTATCACTGCAATAGTTATTTATTTTAAAAGACGGACCTGGACAACCCCTTAGAAAAGTTCAACTTGTCCCCCAAAAAGCAAGTCCACATATAGTTATGTAGACAGAAAAATAAAGTTATAGCTCTTAGAATCCAGGGAAACACAAGTGAACACAATGTAAAGAAAAATTGTTGTCATGGGAAAAGGTTCATGGAAAAAAAATGCGGTGCATTGCCACTCATCCCCAATGACTACATCTTTTAATCATTAGACACCCTGGCACTGTGACTAACATAGCAGACATGACACACAGCAGCAGAGATTGGTGATGGGTGCTTGCGCTGGCAATGCCTTTGTTAGCCTTATAGTAATTAGAACAGTGCTGCCTGTATCCCTATATATACATTGTGCATTATGTTAGCATCAATCATTGAAATATTCCATGGAGGGCGGGGGAGGTGCTAATTGCCTTATTTGCCTAAGGCACCAAAATACCTTGTCCTGGCCTTACATGCAATGATCAGCCTGTATGGGTGATCTGAAAAAAGAGCTAAGAATGGGTTTACACAGCGTTTTGCTAATACATTAAACATATATATGTTTGGATGGTACAAAACATTATCCAAATGCTTGACATATTCATTGAGTACAATGGTAGAAATGTATAGTCAAAAGTGCATAGTTTTGATTCCATTTTAGGAGGCTATTCCACAGATTTACAGTTCTCATGGAAGGCTTTTCTTCTCTGGAGATTGAATCCTTTTTTCTTCAAACGAAGAGAATGTCCTCTTGTCTTTTGTGGGGCTTTACATGAAATAGCTATTCCCTATACTTTTTGTAGGGACCATTTATATACTTATATAAATTAATCATATCTCCCTGGAGCTGTGTTTTCTCAAGATTAAATAAGTTTAATTATTTAACCCTCTCCTCATAACTAAGATGCTCCATTCCCCTTATTAGTTTGGTTGCTCGTCTTTACACTCTCTCTAGCTTCATTAAATCCTTTTTACGTTTAACACATACTTTTTTAAATGTTTTTATTTATATCATGTGATTTATTGACAAAGAATAAAAATGTTTCAAAATGTATATGTACGTAAATAGATGTAAATGTATACAAACGTATGGCGTATTTACATTTTATATAACGGTGACGTATATATAGAAATGCATATGTGTGTGTACGTTTATCACGGTCTACACTTCTACTCCAAAATTAATCCAAGCGTAACATTAAAAAAGCACTGTTTAAACGGCCCCTAATATGGCACCACTTGTTGATATGTACATACAAATGCACAGTTGTAAACAATTTTTTGGCACATTAGCTCTTCTTTAGGAACATCCTTTACAGGCTGATCAGTGTATGTCTCTCACATAACACCTGTGGCTTTGCAAGGGTCCCTGTGTAGTGCATTACAGCCTCCTACATACAACTCTCCCATGTGCATGAGGTCTTATGCTTACTACACAAATGTGACCCTGTTAATTATTCACTTGGTACATTTACCATGATGAAGTTTAGTGCCTGCTGGCTATGTTAAATTGTTGGTAATTTCTTGTCATGTTAGTCAAACATCAAGGATAGATTTCATTATGCTACTGTGCAGAGTGGTAACTTGAGACTCCTGTGTCCCAATGGCGGTAGAGGGCAGAGGGACCATTTCGACCCCTCAAGTTCCAGGACCCGACAGGGGAGTAGTTAAAGGCTCAAAGGCCCTTAGCTTTCAATACCTTACCTTAGGATCCTCTACCCCTGAGCAGATTCTCAAGTTTTGGGTAGTTTTTTTATATTTTTATTTTGGATGTGTTTTTTATTGGGGACGCAATGATTTTGTGTTTGCCTTTTGTGTATTTATTTATTTATTTATTTATTTATTGTCTTTCTATGGGGCAAGACTTGATTACTTTTATAATACATACAGTTGCAATACATTTCTGTATTTATAGTCAATATGCCTAAGACATGCAGCTTATTAGACTCTGTCTCTGGCAGCGTGTGTGGTGAGGAGGGCTGATTGGCCCCCTCAGCTCAGGGGCACGTTTGCTAGTGCAACTGCTGCAACCCCTCTAGCTACACCAATGGGGCCCAGACTGACTGCTATTTCTGCATTCTTATATTTATGTTTCTGCTGCAATGTAATGAATTGTACCTTTCCCAAATCCTTGCAGAAGTGCCAGAGGGGTCTCGCATTGACATGCAGTATCTCACAAAAGTAAGTACACCTCTAACATTTTTGTAAATATTTTATTATATCTTTTCATGGGACAACACTGAAGAGCTGACACTTTGATTGTATAACAGTGTAAATTTGGTGTGCTCTCAAAATAATTCAACACACAGCCATCAATGTTTAAACTGCTGACAACAAAAGTGAGTACACCCCTAAGTAAAAATGGACACATTGCTTTCAAAGTGTCAATATTTTGTTTGGCCATCATTATTTTTCAGTACTGCCTTCTCTTGGGTATGGAGTTCACTAGAGCTTCACAGGTTGCAGCCACTGGATTCGTCTTCCACTCACTCCTCCATGACGACATCACAGAGCTTGTGGATGTTGGAGACCTTGTGCTCCTCCACCTTCCATTTGAGGAAGCCCCATGAATTCTCAATAGTGTTTAGGTCTGGAGACATACTTGACCAGTCCAGCACCTTTATTCTCATTTTCTTTAACAAGGCAGTGGTCGTCTTGGAGATATGTTTGGGGTCGTTATCATGCTGGAATATTGTCTTGTGGCCAAGTTTCTGGAGGGAGGGGATCATGCTCTGCTTCAGAATGTCACAGTACATGTCAACATTCATGGGTCCCTTAATGAGCTGTAGCTCTCCACAGCTTGCAGCACTCATGCAGCCTGAAACCGTGACACATGACTTTAGGCAAGATACACTTGTCTTTGTATCCTCACCTGGTTGCCACCACACACGGTTGATACCATCTGAACCAAATAAGTTTATCTTGGCCTCATCAGACCACTGCTTGTCTTCCGCAAACTGATTGTGGGCTTTCTTGTGCATCATCTTTAAAAGATGCTTCCTTCTGGGACGACAGTCATGTAGACCACTTTGATGGAGTGTGCGACCTATGTTCTGATCAATGAAAGGCTAACCCACCAATCCTTTAACCTCTGCAGCAATGCTGGCAGCACTCATATTTCTATTTTGAAAAGACAGTCTCTGGATATAATGCTGATAATGTGCACTCAGCTTTTTTGGTCAATAACAGAAAGGCCTGTTCTGAGTTGAACCTGTCTTGTTAAACTGCTGTATGTTCTTGGCCACTGTGCTGCAGCTCAGTTTCATGATGCTGGCAATCGTCTTATATCCTATGCCATAGGCACAATTTGTCCATTTTCACTAAAGGCATGTTCACACGGCTTAAAATGGGCCGTATTTCGGTCCGTAATTACGCGCCGAAGTGCGCCAATTACGGGCCGATAACGGCCCATTCATTACGGTAATTCACAGTTCTCATAGAGAACTATGGATTATGTCTCCTGTACCAGCCCGGCGAAGCCGCCGGGCGGGGAGATAATTGACATGTGAATTACTAGCGGCGTATACGCGCCGCTGGCAATTCAAGTCTATGGGCCGGCGAAGTGCCGGCCCCCTGCTCAGTCCCCCGCTCCCGCCCCGCCCCCGGTCACACGGCGTAATTGCGGGGCGTAATTACGCCCTGTAAATACACCGTGTGAACATAGCCTAAGGGCTGTACTCACTTTTATTGCCAGTAGTTTGGACACTGATGGCTATATGTTGAGTTATTTTGAGGGCACATGACATTTGCACTTCTATACAATCTTTACACTTACTACTGTACATTTATCAAAGTGTTATATCGTCCATGTTATCCCATGAAAAGATACAATATTTACAAAAATGTGAGGAGTGTACTCACTTTTGTGAGATACTGTATGCCTACCATTTCCTGTAGTAGAAGTGTAACTATTGCAGTTTGCAGTAAAAGTCAGAGGATGAGGCCCAATAATTATAACCAGAAATCCACTATGTGGGTATATTGTAATTGTCAACAATTGTGAAACCAATTAAAGCCTAAATTACTGAGATTTTTTCATCAAATTTAAACGTGCTGATTTTAGTCATCATTCCAATGTACAGATGTGTCCATTTCCTGTAATATCCTTTTGCTTTTTCTTGCCAAACCCTGTTCTCTGTTCTTCCTTTTTTATTTTAACATGTACTGCCAACCTGAGGAACTGAAAGATCATATGATGCCAGGAAAAAAACAATGAAAATAGTAGCTATAAAGAAGATCCTACAAGCAGCTGCTGGAGTAATAAAAAGTGCATCAAAATCAATATGTAAAGTCATTAAGCTGAGATAACTCTCAGCGTGCCAGTAATGTAAAGATGAATGTGTGCAGGATGGATATCAATCCAATTTTACTGATGAGGACTTGCATTTATTTGTAAAATGTTACACTGCCACTCCTACAATGAATAGTATCAGTGGGCAACAGATTTGTACTTTTATACACAAAGATGTGTATATATATCTCATTTTAGAGGCGATTCACAATATACTGAGATGCGAGTGTTTCTTACACTGTAAATCAGGCCTTTTGTCCATTAATATCACAAAGATCTTGCCTGGAGATGAGAAAATCTCATGCGACACTGTTTGGGCTGACCTGCCAAAATCTTCATGTATTCCTGAAATGTGCTTCTGACCTGCTGTATTGGCGATGTGCATGAAATGTTAAGTGAGAGCAGGCTGAGCTGTGCCGTATGTTGGATGACATTACATGTTAAGTCAGTGGTAGAACAGAAGTAAGAAATCACTATGGTCCCTCATCTGTGCCTGGCGAGAATTTATCAGTTCCCTTATGTGGATGTACTGTGCCTGTGACAATTAAAAGTTAAACTATTTAAGAAACTGTTAAAATTACTTTGTCAGCTTTTGTTCAATTAACTGCTTGATTTTTATTTATTTTGTCAATTTTGCAATACAGCGCCAGTTAGTGTAATCAATAACTTTTTTCTTTTATGCATCAATGAACCTAAGAGCTTGTTTTTATGCACTAAAGTGTAGTTTTCATTGGTACAATTTTGGGATATGTGCCCCTTTTTGATCACTTTTTATTCCAACATTTCTGAAACACAAAAGGACCAAAAAACACCCTTTTTTCCTCTATACAGGCTTTTTTCTACAGGATTTTGAGAGATCAAACTTTTATGGATGCAGTGATACTGATATGTTTAATTTCTTTATTATTTTATTTAGAAAATGGAAAGTGTTGTCTTTTTGTCTGGGATAGGGTGGGTACTTGACCACTAAGGGGCGTGATCACCTGTGCACCATTCTGCAATAGTAGTATATTGCAGAACAGTGTGCAATAATGACTCTCCTATTACACTTTGTTTAAGGCAGGTTATAATAGGAGTACTAAGATAACAGCCATGGAGGCTTTTATTAAACCACTGGCTGCCATGACACCCATTCAACACCCCATGATCTTGTCATGGGAGGAGGCGACTGGGGATGGAAATTGTGCAGAGCACCATATCTTAATTCCTTAGATTATGTGATAAATCTAAGGAGGAAAAGTGTGGTACCAGAGTTATCTCTGATCCCAGCAGTTAGCAGCATGCCCTGCCTGTAAATAACAGCAATTACCTACCGCATATGTAGTAAGCTCAGTAAGTTGGCATATTTCATATCCCTTACTGACACAATGCAGTAAGTTTAAAAGGCATTTCCATGCACATGACATATATGTTATAGTTAACACTTATATCCCCCATTGAATAATTATTCTTAAGCATATTTTCTTTGAAAAATTCCTTGTGTCATAATTTGGTTATTCCTCCTGGAGATGTATGAAAAAACTGACAGCTGGGTGTTACTATTCTCTTTGTCAAAGGGGCATGTCCCTGCATTGTCTGAAAAGGTCCAGTAACTATGGGGACTGTGTAAGATATAAATTTCATTAGCAAACACATTTGTTTTGCCCAGTGGTCAATTTATTCATATTCCCAGGAGTAGTAACAGAAGGAAGGCACAATGCAGAGTAAACATACTCAAGAATAGTTATTTTATTAGGACATTAAATGGGTTTTCCAATAAAAGACATTTTCGGCACCCCCACTGATTATTAAACATCCCCCATCCGTCTTCACTGTGCTGGAATCTGAACATTATCACTGCTGCTCTGTTTTATGGGACTGATGAAGACTGCTGTCTCATGCAAGCCTTACCCCCGACCAGTATGAGGACGTCTCACACCAGTTTTCTAAAACTTTGCTGTTATTATATCAAGATGAAAAATACCTCACAATCAAGAAGACATATTCCATAGAATACAAAAGTAACTCTTACATTTTCCCTCATTTCTATCAAAGTGATAGAAGAGAAAAATACAGAATTCTCCTTATCAGATGCGGGGTAACTTCCCCAATAAGGACGATCCCAGCCCGTAACCTATCCCTTATGAAAAACCCAACATTTTCCCTCAGATTCTGCATGGTAAGGTAGAGATAACTCGGGGAATAAGATAACACATAATGAACAGACAACTGGCACAGTAAGACAGTTAGGGTGACATATATGTACGGGCCCAATTCTCTAGATTTATAATCAGGCACATTCCAAAATTAAGCGCATAATTGGGGGCCCCCAGCAAATTGTAATGTGTCTGATATTGGGAGGTGTTCTGGAGGTGTGTCGTACAACAGCCGTATGATTCTACACATTTATGATGGGAGGACGGCAAAATTAGACGCAAAACATTTAGAACAGGTAGACCAAGTTACTTGAGTCTGAGTTTTGGAGTGGGAAAGCACCTAGCCCAATTGCCGCTTGGGCGCCAAAATACATACATGTCACCCTTAGTCTCTAAATTGTTCAAGATATACCATTATTCAGGGATATCAGTCTCTACAAAGTCATACGGATAACTTCTATCTATTATAGTCTCCGTATTTCAAACATAATTATCTCCATAAAATTATGCAAGTGATTTCAACATATTAAACTCTCCAATGTGTTATACCCCCATCCTTCTATGGGTTCATCAGGGAGAAAAGTCACATGTACTAGGAGTCAAAAAATGTAATCACAGTTTAAGTGTGATCAAAAGCCATGAATAATAGATATATAACTAAATAAAACAATATTCCATGTGTCCATAAAGAAGGAGAAAGAGTGTCTGATAATAATTCATACCCATATGCTGCCATACAATAATAAAGGTGGCAAAAGCCAGTAAATCAAGAGTTAAGTGTGGCCTGTTTATACAAGAGAGTATATACTCACCCATCACTTGCATTATTTTATGGAGATAAATATTTTGAAATATGGAGACTATAATATATAGAAGTTATCTTTTAGAGATTTATATCCCTGAATAACAGTATATCATGGACATTGGAAGAAATTGAGAACAATTTAGAGACTCTCTTCTTACTGTGCCGGTTGTCTGCATTTTATGTGTTTTTTTTACCCTGAATTGTCCCTACCTTGCCATACAGAATCTAAGGGAAATTGTAGGGTTTTTCATAAGGGATAGGTTTCAGGCTGAGTTCGCCCTTATTGGAGTGGTTAGCTCTCATTTGATAGATAATGTTCTGTATTTTTCTATCCTATCACTTTGATAGAAAGGAGGGAAAGTGTAGGAGTTACTTTTGTATCCTTTGGAATATGTCTTCTGGATTGTGAGGTATTTTTTATCTTTGATACAATATAAGCTAAGTTTTAGAAAACTGGTGTGTGATATCTTCATACTGGTCGGTGTTGATATTTCAAGTGGTGTCTACATAATTGTATCTGGGGTTGGGTTTCCCGGCAAAATTTAACCCACATTGGTTGGCTTATGCAGACGTTCATTTGTGAGAGAAGTGAGGAAAGATGGAGGATTAGTGATTAATTATATATCACATGGACAAGTGATACATTTTCTTTATAGGAAAATCTTTGTAAATAGACAAGTCAAAAGAGCTTAATTTTTTTTTTTAGTTTGCTTTTTTATTATATATTTAGCAGCGGATACGACAGAAAGTAGGTGGTTTACAGAGATCATTTCCACTTCATTATTACAGGTATTTTCCACTTCAACTTCACTACAAGCTCTTTTTTTCAGTGTGAATGATCTCTTACTAGAAAGTAAAGGGGTATGTAAGAATGTGGTTAACCCATAAAGTCTTCATCATTTAAACAGTGCTGCAGTGCTAGATCCATGGTGGTTAGAGGGACTGCTGCATTGTCCCTGCTTATAAATCGAGAAGTCAGAAGCCACAGCTGACTGCAGAGAGGAGCATGGCTAGCTTCCCTATCTCTCACTGCTAATACCCTGCATTGGACCCTCCTACTGCACGTACTTCCCTAGGGCTCTTGCTCACTGTACTGTACTTGCCACTGCTCACCGACATCAGAGACTTCTTTTACTTACTTTTACTCTGTATGATTTCCTACTCTCAAAGTAGGTTAAATTTTTTCTTATTTTTTTTAGCATACCGCAGCCCTTTTAAAATAAAAAAGTTCTACTCATCTGTCCCGCACATCAAATCAAGCACTGTGCTGCCCTCACTCGCCGCTGGTCTTCTGTTTTCTTTCGGTCTTGATCTAAAGAAGACGTCCCTACTGCAGCCATTGATTGGCTGCAGCCATCACATTCCATTGGCTGACATCACCGTTCATAGCACATAGTTCCGAACAGTGACATCAGCCAATGGCATGTGACCACTGCAGCCAATCATTGACAGCAGCATTGGCGTTCTGTTTGGGATCAGGAGAATGATATAAGTAAGTTTGGGTGGTAAATGGAAGACAACATAAGTGGGAAAAAAAGAATTGAAATAAATGCAGAGGAGATGTTGCAACCAGTATTTAAGGATAGGGACATACCTGTTGAAGAAATTTAATCTGTCTGTAGAGTGCCATGGGTGCACCGAGCATGAGTCACAGGCTAATGAGGCATGAAATGTGTAAGGGTCTCTGACCCGAAACGCGTCAGTTTGTTTTTTTCCATAATGAATATGGATGGAATTTAATTAATGTCTTCTTGTGTGCTAGATTCACTTGTTTTTTAATGATACAGGAATAAAGAAAGTTTTTATATTTGCAACATTTCATCTGCTTCGTTGAATCTCATCTCTCGATTGGAAAACTGGTGATTTTTTCTGCTATATTATGTCATGGTACAAAACAAAACCATTTTATGTCTGTTTGCATGAGGTATTACAAGTATAAGTGTTTGCTTTGGGGATGACTTGAGGCAATAAATCTAAGTAGACCATTTCTGATCAATGCATGACTACCCACACAACATAGAGTTTTATGGTCCATGCAAATAAAATTTTAGATTTTATGTAAAATTGCAGCATTATAAATGAAGATCTGACATAATGACAAGGGTTATTTTGTTTCATAGGGAACTACACATCATTTTTCTTTTCACAAAGAAATTTCAAGTTTATCTATATCATAGCTCTGGTCCTATACCTATACCTGTAGAACTCTTTAGACTTTTCATTGTGAACAGTTCCTTTATAAAGTCTGAGACAAACATAATAAAGATAAAGCACAAAGGAGAAGTGACAGCAAAGCAGAGGTTTGGGAAAAGTATAACTTGCCAGGTCAGAAATGTCAAAGTAAAATGGAAGTTTTTAAGAATGGAACCTATTTCTAAAGTGTTTTTCATATAAATGAAAATATTACACTATCCAAATAATAAATCAATTAACTGGCTTACAAAGGAGAGTTTCTCTGCATAAAATATATGTATATCTATAATTTAGACACATCTAGCACTAGATTAGAGAATATTAGGCTCTGAGCAACAAGCAAGACCTCCGCTCACATTTTAAGACACTTGTAGCAATGTTTAAAGTGCATTACAGTCATACATTGCCATATAATGCTTCTAAACAATGTCCCTAAAATAAAAAAAAAATCAGTGCCCAAGTAATACCTTTAAACAATGCTTAAAAAATGAAAGGGTAGTTTAAGGGGTTGTTATTGTGAACCATAAAATAAACAATGTCCTTAATTGGCTTCTATGAGTCTATAGTTATCTCTTCTGTGCTAATTTGTGCTGCACCTGTCCTATATGTAGCCTCTCTACTCTGCAGCTGAGGAGCAGCATTTCCTGTTTGAAAGTGGTTTCCTTTAGTCCTGTAAAATTACAAGCACCAGAATCCTTTGCTGTGCTTTGTTTTTTTCCTCCCAATCATAGGGCCACATGTATGAAAACTGACTAGGTCTAAAATTCACTTTGTTGCCCATAGCAACCAATCAGCGTGCCCCTTACATTCTTCCAGAGCACTATATGAAATGAAAGGGGCGCTCTGATTTGTTGTTACAGGCAACGAAGTGAATTTTAGACCTAGACAGTTTTCATACATGTGGCCCATAGTGTCAGTATATGCTTCCCTTATGTTAAAAGCCTTGGGGGAAAGCGGGGCAAAGTCAAAGAGGTGTGGCTTCAAGGCTATTCTGAAAAAAGTCAGCCTTATGGTCACATGATCTTTCATGTTATACACAAAGCTGATCTCCATGTCCTTAAAGAACATCTCTAGACCTGCAGGAAGCCTAGAGAAAATGTAATAAAAGTACATAACACAAGTGCTTCACTATGGGCTTTAAGAGAGATATTATTTAGAAAATATTTTTTCCCACTGGACTACTCCTTTAAGAGCAGTGAAGTTTTACAAAACGCAATCTGAAGTTGGTTTTGTGAGTGCAATCCTTGTGGGGTCCCTTGCAAAGAGATCCCAGGGGTATACTTTCCAGTTTCTTTTAGTTTCTGTTACCTACCTTAAATCTTAAGGTAATAGAAAACAAAACACAGAAAGGTGCTCTCCTTGTGTGACCAGTAAAAGAAAAAGACAGATTTATAAATATGAGTTCATCTATGGGTGTTGTGCAAACAAAAGAGGCACAACACTCAGATAGCATGGGTGTGTTATGTGGACTTATTCCAGCTGCCGTTGGCTCCACTCTAAAGCACAAAAATGTCCAGGGGTATATAATGGTACTGTAGAAAAATGTTTACCTCGGTGCTCATGTCCATTGAAGTCTCAAAAATAGCACATTGTGAAAATGTATAAAAGTGATTAAAACTGAATTTGACAAAGCAAATAACAGTAAAACTCGACGTGTTTCACGCCTGCAAAACCCAGCAAATAACAATGGCCCTGCATGGTTTTTTCCACCTCTGATGATGTTCCGGTGTAGGCGTAAAACGTATTGAGTTTTGCTATTATTTGTATTATTAACTTTGGTTTTAATCACTTTTATACATTCTCACACATTTTTCTACAGTACCGTTAAATGTTATGGTAATAGGCATAGCAAAACTGTAGTGGGATAAACAGATTTACTCTCCCCTGTATTTTCCATATGTATACTGCTATGTATTTCTACAATATGTACCTATCTAATAGAATGTGTTTCTGTCTCCTACAGGTCTACATGTTTTATGGTTCAATGAACAATTATTGGATATTCTAAAAGGCTCATGAGAAGAGAGCTGAACTCTTTAGTACTATCTTTTGGAGGTAGCAATCCTCAAGTCATATCTCACTCACTGAGCCTTATATAGACAGTGTGGAGCAAACATTGATGTGATATAAGGTGTGAGATAAGCAAATTTTAGACACCTTAATGTACAAAGAAAATAATATCTGTTATTATGGTTAGTTTAGTGTTGCTGTAATCAAAATTATTTGACCTCTAGTCAGTGTCTGTTATATGTAATACTGCATCAAGTTTTAGGGTTCATTCTCAGCCATTTCATGTGCGTAAGCTGTTTATCTTTTTGCCAAGGATGAAGCTAAATCTTGTATTGGGAGCATTCTAAAAAGGATTTTTTCTAGAAAAAAAGGTTTTCCAATCTCATAAGAAGAGATCCAGCCCTATACTTTACATTAATTATGTGGTTCATGCAAAGAGCAAATACATGGCCATGTGCTAGATTCATTAATTGAACAAGCTGTGGTATATGAATGCAAATCAGCAATGGTCACTTCATGCCTAGATCTACTTGTCTTGAATTTACAACCAGCTATTGGCTGTTTCATCAAGGCAATTATATTTGAGGAGCTAGGTCTAATATTTTTGGTTCAAAATTAAAATGACATACTAATTCTGAAAATCATTAATTCAAATAGAAATAACACAGAGAGAGACATAGAGCATTTCATATATCTTAACATTGCCACTCATGAATTGAATAGCTCTGCTGGTAAATTAAGCTGGTTGGAAAAGGTCCAGCAAGGCTCTAAGCACAGTTACTCATTTCCTGTCGATTCCTGGAATGATTATAATTCCACAAAATTAAATGTCTTCATTTCCCAGGCTAGAATTGTGGCCAGCTTACCATTAAGCAACATTGTTTTGGTTAATGCTTTTCTAGCAAATATTTTTTTTTTTCTATTTTCTTGCTACTGTGCACAGAAGGCGATCTTCACCAAAAGTGACCCTAAGGGCAATGATGAGTCCTTCATAGACATACTAATAAGATGCTGTATATATATCATGTTTAATCATTTGTTATTCATTTCCCACATGAGTATATATATGGAGCTGCTGAAGTACAGTCCAGCTTGTTCCATTTGACTGATAGACTCTAACTTTTAATAAAAGATGACATTTCAAATCTAAAGTGCAGCTAATTCAATAAATCTCGGCCGTCAGTTGAGGATATTTCATATAGGTCTGCAATGACTAAACATTTGCAGAAAAAAAATGAATGGAATTATGAAACTGTTCCATATTTTAATGATTCATTTATGTGATAGAATGGGTATATCTGTAGTGAGGCATTTTTTTAATTTGTTTTGTTCTATGCGAAAAAATTTTGATTTGAAGACAGATCTCCGCAGAGGACATGGACATTACAAGTGTAGAGATCTAATCACAAACAGAGCTTACGCGGGGAAAAAAAAGGCCCTTCCTTGGTTTTTTAGGACAGTTTGTATTTGAATAATTTTGACAAGTGAAACTACTTTTCCTCAGACGTAACCTCTGAAACTCTAGGAGTCTTGGTTGGAGAGGTTCTTAGAAGTTAGGAAGCATACCTAATTTTTTTCAATAACAAGGATTCCATAGAATGTGTCTCGTATTGAAGATCAGTCCTATTAGCCTCATTGGGGCTTAACTGCAATACCGGGCACAGCCTACAGACAAAAGCGGCATTGTTTCTGTAAAAAAGCAGCCATCTTCTGTCCTATACAAACCCTTTTTAATTTAATTTTTAGGGAACTATAGCCTGATGGGTAGACATCCAAACTGCCGATTCACTTACAAATTTAGACCCCCTCTAGATAGAAGCATGAAGAAAGCGGAGGTTTTTGGTTTCCTCATTCTTTTTGCGTTAAGCATGTGGGACACCTGCAGAAGGAAAAAGAGGTGAAATTTTCTTGTGTATGGCGAGCTGTGAATTGTGCCAAAACCCCATTGTAGCCAAAGCATACAAAATTCTGTGCCTTGTAGAGAACGTCACAAAGATAAAATGTAATCTTTATTACAAACTGTAGCATAAAATTCCCTAATTTTCCCTACACCTTTTATTACAGGGGATACTATTTCATAACAAATAGAAGTGAACTGCCTGATAGGGTGCCCTTTTAAGGAACAAAAAACCCTACTTTTATGTCCCAGGCACAAATATATGGCGTTTCCCAACAGTTTAATTGCGGGGACGTATTTCGCCCGCAATTACGCCATGTTCTCAGGAGGGGGGGGGGGGGAGGGGAGGGAATGCGGCAGCCCGCTGGCCCCATAGACATTCATTATTCACGGTGCGTATACGTCGGAATAATTGACATGTCATTCTCCCCCTGCTCGCTTTATTGTCCGGTGAGAACTGTAGGTTACCGAAATTTTTGGGGACATTCTCGCCCCGTATTGGCGCAGTACGGGGAAAATTTCGGGGCGAGATATGTCCAATAATTGCCGTGTGAACTAGCCTCAGAACAGGGGGTGTGAAAAAACAAATGTATTGATAAAAATTAGTCTGAAACGTTTAGCCAATCAGGCGCCCCTTTTAATTTTCCTGCACTTATGAAAGGGATGCTCTGTTTGGTTGCTTGGGCAACAAAGGGGATTTTACCCCCAGAGTTTTTTTCATTCTGTGGCCCTTTGTTCAATATGTGCGAAAGGGTGTCCCGTTTTCTGGCATCAAAAAGTTTGTAGTAGCCTGTGTGTAGATGTACAAACAGTCCATGACAACATTTTTTCATGCCCCAAAAGATTGGAGCGTTTTGGGGGCGTGTCACTCCACTTTCTTTGAATTAATACATTTATGATTCTTTGACACCAAACTGGCCAGAAAAAAGTTAGAACAACCAGACCGGGGTAAAGGGGGTGCCTGAGCCGATTGTGGTTTGGCTGACTACGCGTGTGTTGAATGCAGAAGAACGGTTTTTACATTTGGCGCATTTACATTCCCTAAAGCGATTTAGAACTGGCCTGTCAGCACCAATATTCATACATGTCGCCCTAAGTGTGGCAAATGTAAGAAAAAATCACCAACTCTTAGGCTAGGTCTACACAGCACACACTTTCTGTTGGATTTTTGGCAGATTTAGTATTTTGAAACCGCTGAAAATCTGATGGAAAACCTCCACATAGATTCAATACAAAAAACAACCTGTAGTCTATACAGGTATTTATTTTCCGGTTGTTCAAATCCGACGGAAGCTGGCGGTTTTTGAAGCATGTTGTAAATTCTGCCAGAGTCCAGCGGACAATTTACTATTGAAGGTTATGTAAACAGCCCAAATAGTATTTGGACATTTTTTGTTCAAACTAGTCATATAGGTCCCACCTGTAGTGTGTGTGTTTATTTCTTGCTCTTTTGCACTTTTTTTCTCATTGTTTTGCAGAAATGCAGCTAAGGCCAGAAGACTACTGGTAAAACAGTGGATCTTTGACTTCAATGATATCAGTAACCTCAATGACAACTGTATCATCCATGTGAGTAGCACTGGCACAGCGCGGAACTTGGAGAAAAAACACCTTAAAAAAAGGTTTAAAATGCGGTATAAACCCCTAACACAGAATACTTCGTTGAAGTGTTTTGCTAAATCAGAACCATCAGTTTGTAACTTTAATATTAAAAATGTGCCTCCTAGTGAGTAGAAGCACCAAGATCTGTGAAGCTATTCATGCTTTATTGCAACTGTTAAGCTTATAGTGCCACTTTTGAGTGAAGACTGCTTAAATGGGTTTTCTCATCACAACAATTAGCTCTAAACATGTAGGCAAAGGTAAATGGAGACTATTATCAAATACACTGCTTTTCTGATTTTCCTTAGTTTATCTATGTTCCTGACAAACTTTTACCCTTTGGAGCTCTTGTGCACTACAGTTTACAGACCCTAAGCATTCATCTCACTGTAACAGGCTCAACTAGGAATACCAGAGCTGTATGCTAATCACTGCTGTAGACCTGCTTACAGCCCATCCAGGAAGTGTGAGTCTGAAGTTGCCTGTAAAGAGCAGGCTTTGTGAAGATAAATTGTGGAAACATTTTTTTTAAAATTTAAAATGCAAAAGACTGCGTGTGGGTTTGTAAGGCCCCAGCAAAACCAATTCGCCCTTTGAAAAATGCTTCACCTGAACCCCCCTTGGCCCCTTTTACTAACCTACTCAAAAGTAGAGTAGGAACAGAGATTTCACTTGAACTTCTTTTTTTGCTACTCAGAAACAACAATGTGCCACATAGAATTGATCATGTATATAATGGACTGGAGCCTAGAAATATCTAAATTACTTAATCAGAAGTTGCCTTTTGCAATATTTCTTAAATATTTTTTGGATGGATGGATGGGAGATGGATAGTAAGTTACTCTATTAATATTTAGTTAGCTTATTTAATATGATAGATAAAAAAATACTATATGCAACAAAACAATTAAATCTTTTTCAGACATAATTAAGTAAGTAGTAGTTTGGGGGCTGAAGTCCTATTAAGATAATCATATATAGAAGTGAAGCAAGCAAAATATAATAGTCTGTCGTAAAACACCCTTAATTTTTTTTCGATTTATTTTTTTTTATGAATTCTTGCATTTTTTTTTTGCTATGATAAAGATATTAATCAGGAACAACTTGCCTATTGTTAATTGACTAAAGTATTAGGCTGTATAATTTATTTAGAGGCATCAGCGCTATAACCAGAATAATTATAGATATAAATGTAGTATAATGCAATAACTGAAATGTAAACAAAAGGATGTACAAGATGGATACATTCCCACATGAAAATAGTTCTGTTACCATACAAATGCTATTTTATGGTATTGAATATATCTCTTTTTTCTAAATTTGTGCACGTATATTTTTTCAATGTAATTTTTCAGGACCTGCTTGCCCCGTTCTGTGGTCCCTGCTTGAGCAATGGACAACCCGATTGGGAGTCTAGGCAATGTTCCAGTGGTGCCTTTGCACATCACATGCAATTAGGGATGGACATAGACAGCAGAGGGCCCTTGACAGGAAAAAAAGGGGGTTTGGGCTTTTTTATATTTCATATAGAGCAGTTCCTATATTTCTCTAAAAAATAATCTTAAGGGATTTCCCCCATGCACGGGTTTTCGGTCGCTTTTTCAGGCGGTTTGCGGTTTTGCAGACCGCCTAAAAAAAACGGGCTGAAAATGAGCACAGTCCCCACTGCACGGGTTTTCCATCCGGCAGTATTTCCGCCCGCGGTCCGCGGAGAAAAGCCGTGCCCCCCCGCGGCCGTGGGGACGGCCCGCAAAAAGGAAGTGCCGGGGGGGGTAAACCCCCGCAGGGGCGTTGCTAGGGTCCTAAAACATCCGGGGCTCGGGCCCTTTTTGTTTTTCTGGGTAGGGCTGGGTTACACGAATTTTTCAGCCTCATTTTGAAGCGGATGTTTTTTTAAGAAAAAAACCTTGTTTTTTCCCGTAACTAATTTTCTGCACATCCCACCAGTCCCGTCCTTCTCCTCAGCAGTCATGTACAGTAAAAATCACCAATGACAAATTTACTTTTTCAGAACTTCTCACTTCATATGACAATTTCCCCTAAACAGTCACCAAAAACTCCACCACCATGGAGCAATCTACCGCAAGTGATTGTTATAAAACGCTCCTACAAAACCAAGACCCAAAAAATTTTACTACTTAAGGCCAAATAATCCTGCCAGACCCTGCCAAAGCGACTCCCCCCAAAGTGACTTCCCCTGCACACAGGCCCGGGGAAATATATTAACCCCCCTACGTGCCCCGATATGGAGATACAGTTGTATGTAGACTCTAAGAAATTAAGTGATTTAAATGGTTAATTTTAGTAACTCACCGGAGAGTATTTCTGATCCCGCGTCGTTCACTTTCCATTTTCTTCTCCATCCGGTTCACACTTCTGCAGATTGCTCCCGGCCACGACTCGTCCTGAGGGAATTTGGTCACAAATATCTTGAATCATCACATTTCCAAGCAACTCACTTAATTATAGTATAGCAGTCCCTTCAGTTAGGTATTATAGGGGCAAAGAAGCAGTATATAATGGGGCCACAAGGCAGTATATAGGGGGCACAGGCAGTATACAGGGGGCACAGCCCCCAGGGTTATATGGGTGGCCACAGGCAGGTATTTGGGGCCATGGCAAGGTTTTAGGGGCATGGCAGGTATATCGGGGCACAGAGGCAGTATATGGCGGACACTGCTGTATATGGGGGCCACTGGATGGTATATAGGGGCACAGGCAGGTTTATACGGGGCACCGGCAGGCGTATGGGGGCCACAGGCAGGCATTATAGGGGGCCACAGGCAGGCATTATAGGGGGCCTCAGGCAGCATTGGGGGCCTCAGGAGCATATGGGGCCACAGGCAGGATATGGGGGCATTATAGGGCACAGGCAGGGATTTGGGGGCCACAGGCAGGGATATGGGGCACAACAGACAGGGATATGGGGGCCACAGTCAGGGTTATGGGGCCACAGGCAGGGATATGTGGGGCCTCAGGCAGGCTTAATAGGGGCAACAGAAAGGGATTGGGGGACCACGGGCAAGGATATGGGGGCCACAGGCAGTATAAGGGGGCCACAGGCAGGCAATAGAGGGGAACAGGCAGCCATTTTAGGAGCACAGCAAGGGATTTGGGGGGCCTCGGGCCGGTATATGGGTCCACAGGCAGTATTTGGGGGCACAGGCAGGCTTATAGGTGCAACAGGCAGCCATTATAGGGGCACAGGCGGGATATGGGGGGCCACGGGCGTATATGGGGCCACTGGCAGTATATAGGGGCCCACAGGCAGTATATAGGGGCCAGGCAGGCTTTATAGGGGCACAGCTGGGATATGGGGCCAAGGCAGGGGTAGGGGGCCATGTACAGTGGTATGGGGTCACAGGCAGCGATATGGGGGCCACAGGCAGAGGAAATTAAAATAATTTTAAAATTTTTAATAATTTAAACAATAAAAATTATATAATTAAAAAAAATAATATTTTAATAATTTTAATATTTAATTATTAAAAAAATATTATAATTATAAATTATTATTAAAAAAACTTTTTAAAAATTAAATAAAAGAAAAAATAAAAAAATTAATAAAAAAATACTTCAAAATTTTAACTAAATAAAAATCAAAATTTTTAATTTTTAAAATAAACGGGGGCCACAGGGCAGGCATTATAGGGGCACAGCCAGGGATATGGGGGCCACAGCCAGTGTTATGGGGGCCACAGGCAGGCATTATTGGGGCACAGGCAGGCATTATTGGGGCACAGGCAGCCATTATTGGGGCACAGGCAGGGATATGGGGCCACAGACGTGGTTGGGGGCCACAGTCAGGGTCTGGTGCCACAGGCAGCCTTATAGGGGCACAGGCAGCCATTATTAGGGGCACAAGGCAGGGATATTGGGGGCCACAGACAAAGGGATATGGGGGCCACAGGCAGGGGTAGGGGGCCACAGGCAGGCATTTTTGGGGACAGGCAGTTATGGGGGCACTGAGGCGGTAAACGCTTTAAAAAATAACAACATTAATACTCACCTTAATCTCCCCGGCGAGCGCGCTCCGTTTCTTCAGCCGCGCGCTCCTCCGGCAAGCTCCTAGGGCGCAAGGCCTATGACGCGCTGTGCGCCCGGTGGACTGCTGAGTCGCGATGACGTGATGTCATCGCGACGATCGGTCGGCTGAGCACACGGCGGCGCGGCGGGTCCACAGCGCTGTGAGGACACGGCGGCCCCGCTGTTAGTGCGGACCTGCGGGTCCGACAATGTCTGCGGGGCAGGGAGCGAGCGCTCTCTGCTCCGCTGAAGCGCGGCATGTGTGGTGCGTCCAGCGGACGCACATGCAGATTAAAGGGGCCAGTCGGTTGCTCCAGGCCCAGCGCAGTGGCCTGGAGCCGGGTGTCTAGGGGACAAGGATGTTTTATTCGGGGCACGAGCCCGAATTAAAAAGGCCTAGCACGCCCCTGCCGACAAGTATTTGTCCTCTGCAGTGGGGAACGCACCTTTAATTGTTAATTTATGATTTGTATTCAGTTCAAGGGAATTGCATTGCAGTCTAACTAACAGTGGGTATTTACTTTAAGGTGACAGTGTGCCACCTTGTATGTTCTCCTCAACATACAATGCATGTTAGTCACCGATCCCAAATCCAGAATGAAAATTGGGGTTACTGCCACTGGTTGGAAAACATTATTGCATTATAGATAACTGAACATGATTGAGCAGTAATAGATTGTTATCTAGCATGGTCTGCTTAAATGGAAGTTATCCATGACATTGTAGAGTGGTAAGACCACTTTACTAGCCGTCTAATGTATAGTTAATTAAGAAAAAGTTTATGCTCTTGCACTGTAGAAAATGTAATCAAGTATATCTATGAATATTGTTGTTGCACTTTTGGTTACTGGTATTTAGAGCACCAGTAACACATTTTAAATAACAGCCGATCAGGACTAGCCAAAGGACTCTGGGTAGAGGGAGGAGCTGCAAGTTGATATAATTATCCATCTTTTACAGCTCAGTTCAGTTTTGATTTAGAGTTTGTAGTTGATAGTTTATTATTTGCCAGAAAAGCAGTCCTCCTGGACACAGAGTCATCTGAGGCCCAGTAGTAGACTGTCCCATTGCACCGAACTGAAGTCCTCATAAAAATTGATTTGGCCAAGACAGAGACAGAAAGGGGGACTCACAGCAAGCAAGATAAGAGGGGCAAAGTAAGAACACCAGCTGTGGGGAAGAGGATTCTTACAGAGGTCATTAGCCAGTCACTTGGTGCATGGAAAATAGGGTACAAGAAACCCTAGCCTTGCACGACTGAATTGGCCTTAGGGAGTGCCAGTGAAACCTAGGTGAACTGTAGTACAGGCAGGAAAATCAGAGAGGCTACTCCTTCTTGGCTGAGAAGGTAAAGTATATGTAACGGCCGGGATAGTGGATCCACTGGACCACTGCAAGCGGTGGTAACAACCACGCCAGGGAGCAGAGTCCAAGTAGGACCCGGTTTTCACCAGAGCCTGCCGCAAAGCAGAGTCTGAAGCGGTTTTTGACTCTATGAAACAACACGGTGATACTACCCCTTTAAGCACTTTGCCATCAGTTAATCCTGTCTAGACTGTAAAAATTATTGTTTCTGCAGAGAGCTCAGTTGCGCGGCGGATGGCAAACGAGTAACAGCCAGTGCACCCCTCTCGCCCGAAACCGTCGCAGAACACCGGCTATGGCGGACGTTCAGGCCCTCTTAGACAGGCTGCGTGCTGCGGCCGTGGCACATGGCCAGGACTGGCTCCAGAATGGGGTCAGTGCTCTGCTGGGGGACAGGGCTGTTGATGAGCCTGAAACTACTCCCGGACGGGGAGGCGTAGGTCTAGGCCTCCTCAGAGGCTTAGCCCAGATATGACTCCCAGGGCCCGCCGTAGGAGCCCCTCCAGGGACCCCCCGGTTCGGGGGGCGCGTGCGGCTGCCCGCGCGACGCCTGCCTGGGCCGGGAGGAATCCAAGATGGCGGGCGGGGCCAGCGGGGGACACACGGCCACGGCGCACGTCATGGTTGCGGTCTGTGGTAGTCGCCCCTCTAGGCTTATCAGCGGATGGTACGGCAGTCCAGCTCGACGAGGCTCTGGTCGGCGGAGCTGCCCGTCAGCGCGAGGCGGAGGACGGGGCGGCGCGAGGAGAGAGTTCAGATAGGGAGGCCTGGGATCTTCGCGGGCAGCAGTCGGCTGGCCCTTCCGCTTCACAGGGCGCGGCGACTGGAAGGAGGATGAGCGGCCAGGAGGTGGTGCACGAGTCGCCTGTCCCCTCGGACGGGTGAGCTCCGACGGTAGTATGGGGCCGGTCCCTACGGCGGGTAACTTCCCCGGCTTCGGACAGCTCGGGCGTGGAGGCAGCGGTTCGGCTGGATGGATCTGAGAGCAGGGCTTCGTCGGGTCACCAGGATTTCACAGTAACGGCTGGTGGGTCCACAGCCCCCGCGCAGCCAGGTGAGTATGGTTTGTCCTCCTCTTCAGTGTTTCCATTGTTTAATTGCGGCAGTGTGGGGCTGCAGGGGGGGATGGTGCCCCCCGAGTGCTGGGTCTCAAGTTGTAGATATGACGGAGGTCAGGGCATTGGCCAGTTCAGTGCAGGTTTTGTTGGCCCGTTTAGGAAGCAGGGATTCGGCGGCTGCGGGGCCGTCACCATTGACGGCATGGGTACAGCAGGAACCGGCAAACTTGGGGATGCCCACAGTGGCGGGTGGAGGCCAGGTCACCGGGGAGCCGCCGGCGGCGGAAACGACAGTAGTGGCCGACAAGGAGCCTGAGGGTGATGAGGTGCGGATTGATGACCGTGCGAACGGCGAGGTCTGTGTCTGCTTTGAGGGGCCACTAGGGGCTCACCTTAAGCAGGAGGTGCGTGAAAAAATATGGAAAGACGAATACGTCGACATTTTTTCACTTCTCCCCCTCAAAGTTTAATCTGGATAAGGTTAGGAAGGAGGAGAGGAAAAAGGAGGATGAGGAGAAGCGGCGGTGGTGGCTTCTTCCTCAAACGTTTACAAATTGGTTGCAGGCATTTGCAATCTTGGCTATCGTGGTGGGGGAGAAGGCGCCGGAGAACTGCTCGGCTCTTTTCGGCTATATGGATGAGATGGGGGAGGCTCATCAGGTGTATGGGGGCATGGCTTGGCTCAGGTACGATGAGCAGTTCAGGCAGCAGAAGGCAGTCCGACCCAGAATTCGCTGGGAACATAAGGACATTGGCCTGTGGTTATGGGTGATGACGCCCGCTAGGGTGGGTCAGCCCGTGTCGGGAGGGGCCGGGTCATCCGGCCAGGGTACCTCAGGCGGTTACGGGGGGGGCAACAGGGGGTCAAAAGGGACTGTGTTGGCAGTTTAACGACGGCCAATGTAAATATGGGGCGAGTTGCAGATTTAAGCATGTCTGCTCCGTCTGCAATGGAACATCTCATGGGGCTGCAAAATGTTTCAAGAAAGGAAAGGCAAGAGGGCAGCCACGCTTTAGCCATGGGTCAGACTCCAGTGAAGCTCCACGCGATGGAACCGTATCTACGTAGGTACAGGGACCAAGGGGCGGCGGATTTGCTGAGGGGGGGGTTTTCACAGGGCTTTCAGATTCCGGCTCCGGATTTCCAGGTTCCGGCCACTTCTAGGAATTTAAAGTCGACTCATGAGCACCCAGTAGTGGTTAGTGAAAAGTTGTGGAAGGAGGTGGCTCTGGGAAGAATGGCAGGCCCGTCTAGTGCCCCCCCTGTGCCGGATCTGATAGGGTCTCCCTTGGGCGTGGTGCCCAAAAAAAGAGCCAAATAAGTTTAGGCTCATCCACCACCTGTCATTTCCAAAGGGGCAGTCAGTTAATGACGGCATTTCTCCGGATTTGTGTTCAGTTGTGTACACGTCGTTCGACGCGGCGTTGCGTTTGGTTCGTTTAGGGGGAAAGGGTCACTGATGGCAAAAACGGACATTGAGGCCGCGTTTCGTTTGTTGCCAGTACACCCGGATAGTTTGAGGTTGTTGGGGTGTTGTTGGGAGGGCGAGTATTTTGTGGATCGGTGTTTACCAATGGGGTGCTCGATCTCATGTGCCTATTTCGAGGCTTTTAGTTCCTTTTTAGAATGGGTAATTCGGGAGGTGTCGGGTTTGCCCTCTGTGATCCATTACCTGGATGATTTTTTCTGTGTTGGGCCGGCCGATACCGGAGTTTGCTTAGCATTGTTGCGTACGATAGAGTGGGTAGCGGGCAAGTTTGGGGTTCCGTTGGCGCCCGAGAAGACAGTGGGTCCGTCCACATGTTTAAGTTTTTTGGGCATTTGCATTGATACGGTACGAATGGAATGCAGGTTGCCGGATGACAAGTTGGCTTCATTGAGAGAGGTGGTGCTTCGGTCAGGACGTTTACGGAAGATTCAGTTGAAGGAGTTGCAGTCACTTCTGGGGAAGCTTAACTTCGCGTGCCGAATTATGCCGATGGGGCGTTTTTTTGCCGGCGCTTGGTTAGCGCGACGGCGGGCGTTCGGGCTCCTCACCATTTTGTAAGGTTAAGTGGGGAGCTTCGGGACGACTTGAAGGTCTGGGGGGAATTTTTGGAGCAGTACAATGGCCGTTCCATCATTATAGGGGACACAGTGTCCAATGCGGAGATCGACATCTTCACGGATGCGGCAGGTAGTGCTGGTTTTGGAGCTTATTGGGGAGGACGGTGGTGTGCGGGGGTTTGGCCTGCGGAGTGGTGTGAACTCGGGTGGGTGAGGAATCTGGTGTTGCTGGAGCTATTTCCCATAGTGGTGGCGGTGGAACTTTGGGGGGATTGTTTTTGAGATAAGAGAGTTCGTTTTTATTGCGATAATCTGGGGGTCGTGCAGGTGATTAACAGCTTGTCGGATTCGTCTCCCCCGGTGATTCGGTTGCTAAGACATTTTGTGCTGCGCTGCCTGTCTTTGAACACTTGGGTGGTGGCGGAACATGTGCCTGGTGTCAGTAATTCTATAGCGGATTCTCTTTCTCGCCTGCAGTGGGACCGATTCCGCACCTTGGCTCCGGGGGCGGCGAGCAAGGGCGAAGACTGTCCAGGGAGGCTATGGAACGTGGTTTGCGGGACGCAAGCCACTTGATCTGGGGGTCTCTGGCGGACAGGACCCGGTTGGCATATGATTCGGCATGGAGGTTATGGGAGGATTGGCAACGAACCCTGGATGATGTAGTTTCTTATGAGGACACCGTGGGGGCATTGTTGAGCTGGCTGGCTTGGGCGGAAAGGGAGGGTTGGACGGTCTCTAGAGTGTCCTGGGTGTTTTCGGCACTGGCATTTGGATTCAAAATTCGGCAATTGCCGGATGCTACAAAGGATTTTGTGGTTGGCCGTGCGTTGAGGGGTTTTAGAGTAGGGAAAAGCAGCCGGGATGGGCGTCATCCTGTGGTTTTCCGGCTATTAGAGCGGTTGATGGAAAAGCTGGAATCGGTGTGCCAAATAGGAAGCTGGGTGGTGGTTTACTGGCGGCTGATGTAGAGGTGGTCCAGGATAGAGTGGAATTTGTGGTACGGAAGTCTAAGACGGACCAGTTGGGGAAAGGGCGTAGAATGGTTCTGGGAAAAGTGGCGGGGGTGGCTTCAGGTCCTGTGAAGTGTGCGGAAGAGTTTTTGAGTCTTAGGAGGGTAAGGGTGGCCCCCCTTCTGTGTCATGAGGACGGGTCTTTTCTATCCAGGTATCAGTTTACCACAGTTTTTCGGAGATGTCTGTCCATATTGGGGATTGACCCGCGTAGTTTTGCCCCACATTCATTTCGGATAGGGGCGGCGACAGAAGCGGCGGGCTTGGGTTTGAGGCCGGAGTTAGTAAGGAAGATTGGAAGGTGGGAGTCGGACAGGTTTCGCCTGTATGTCCGCCCACACTTGGTTTAACAGTTTTTTGTTGCTCGAGTGTTGTTCGCCTCGTCCCTCCTCCCCCTACTATGGTGTTTTTCTCTTTCTTGTTACAGTTTCGGAGGCGTGCCTTGTGTGGATTCTTGGCCATTCGTATGTCCATTGGGGAGTGGTGCGAGCGGACGTAAGGCTGGATGGACGGCAGCTGGGGTTTCCACGCACCGTGACGCTGGTGCGTTGGATTGGTCGTAGGGGAATACTGGGGTCCAACGTGCTGTCGGAGTTTCAGCGTTATGCCGGGCTCGACAGGCCCCCAGGTGCGGGGTTTACATTTTGGGGCGGTAATGATTTGGGGAATAGAACGGGGGGGACTTTTACGGGTTTTGAATCAGATTTGTTGAATTAGGGTTTCTGTACCCGGGGGGGGGTGTTGGTCGGACATGGTTTACCGACATAGCTGGGGGGGGGCGGGTCGGGGAATGGTAAATAGGCCCAAAAAAAGTTAACAAAACGGTGGCAGGCTTTTGTGGTTCGGAATGGTGGTGTGGCAGTACGTCACTGGGATTTGGAATCCGGTGATGGGAATTTCTGGTTGAATAGGGGGGTGCATTTAAATGCATTTGGGGTTGGATTTTTGGTTTTTGGGGCCCTGCAGGAAGGAATGGTGTGCCTTGGGGGGTGGGGGGTTGCATGCTTGGGTGGCATGGCATGCTCCCTTTTGGCGTTGGGGGTTTGGAGTTGGGGGAAAAAATTGGTTGAGGGATTAAGAATTTTGTTTCCCTCATTTTTGGTTTAAATTTCAGTTGATCTGGCAAGGGGCGGGGCTCCGGGGGGGAAAAAAGTCCTGAAAATCGGTAATTGGGGGAGCCATTCACTGGCGTTATTTCCCTGGGCCAGTGGTGCGGTGGGGTAATTGGGGGGAAAAGAAATTTTTTGGGTTTCGCCAGATCGTAACCCCAAAGGACCCCCGCCCCAAATTTTGGTTGGTGTACTTTTTGTACTGGTTGGTCTTTAGTCTGCAGGGTAGCAATAATAGACAATTTTTGGTTAAGGGGGTTAACACAAAAAAATTTGGGGGCAAATTTTTTGGATTTTATATATATATATTTTTAAATATTATTCAAAGAAATAAGCCGCTTTCTACGTTAATCTTCAGGGGGGTGCCAGCAACAATGGTTTTCCCGGCGGGGGGAAGCCGTTTTTCTACATATCATGGGAAAAAGTTGCGCACTCGGGTAGTCAGGTAAAAAAAACGTGAAAACGTGAATTTATTGCCCCCATATTCCAAGAACGACGTTTCGGCTCTCTACAGAGCCTTTTTTTCAAGTATCACCCCTTTAAAAATTTTCAAGTGCAAATATAAAAAGACAAAATTAACAATCAATATAAAATTCATTAAGGATTACAATGCATAATTCATTATGCATACATATACAGAACAACATATTCTGTCATAAAAATCCATAGTGGTAAGAGAAAAATATTGACAAAAGGGAAACTTTGTCAAAAAGATTGAAATTAAAAAATTACATGAAACATAAATAAAGGGGGCGGGATCCAATATCGCCACCTAGGGTCTCAATAATGTACAGCTGTAGTTAGTACGGCACTAAATCAAAACTCCAAGGGCAACAATATGCATTCCCAGCACGGCGTTCCAAAACAAAAACCCGCATCCCGGAAAGAAAACCGTTGTCATAAAACCTAAACCAAAATAACACAAACCCACGCCCCTAAAAACCAAAGCGCATGTCCGGAAAACCCCTTGTCTAGCAACGGCGAAAAAACAAACGTCTACTGCGCATGTCAGAGGAAATTTGGTCTCCATGACAACGCTCGAGACAATACTGATTAATTACTTTTAATAAAATTCCTCTTAAAAAAAAAGTTACAATAATTACCAAATAAATATCACCTCAATAGTGTTCAAAACAAAGATGTTTATATAGTTAAAGAAAAAACTAAAATTTAAAGTAACCCAGAAAAGTAAACCCAGTGAAAAAAAAATATATTAATGAATCATTATCCCATACTATACCACATAAAATGGCAAAATACTATTTAAAAATATATCTAATGCCCCACTGTAAAAAAATAATTAAATTAATTACAACCCTAAAAACAAAAAACCCCATAAATTAAACGATTAAATAAAATATAAACATAAAAAAAAAAATTTGAATTCCTTTAATAATTTTTCACAGCCGTTTTACGTTATGCCAAAGGTGGGCGAACGGACCCCGTCCAATGTGTTCAAGAACCCCAAAAATATCTAAAAAAAAAAAAAATACATACAAAAAAAAAAGACCAGCTTTCACAGCCTAGGCCAGACATCATCTAGACAGTAAAATTGATAAATCTATCCTATGATCAATTATACATATTAGGTAATATATTGAAAAACCACATTAAGGGGCCCCGGGGGTTTAGAGCCTTTGTGGAAAAAACATCTTAAAAATCACGCTTTTTAAGAAGGAAAAACCGTCACCCCCATGTTTGGTTGGTATATGGCTACCACCATGCATAATTATAATATGTATAATTGATCTAGGATAGATTTTCATCAATTTTCTGTCTTTAATGATGTTGGCCCATGTCTGTGAAAGGGTCATTAATTATATGTAGTATTTTTTCTTTTTTAGATATTTTTGGTTTCTGAACTTTATTGGACGGGATCCGTATCGCCCCCCTTTGGGATAAGCGTATACGGCGTGAAGAATTCATTAAAGAAAATTAGTTTTTTTTTATGTTTATTTTTATTTTCGTTAATTTTTTGGTGTTAATGATAGTTTAAATTTTAATTAATTGAATTATTATTTTTCAGTGGTCATTAGATATTTTTTTTAAGTAGATTTTGTCCATTAATGTGTAAAGTATGGGTAATGATTCATTAAAAATTTTTGGTCACTGGGTTTACTTTTGGGTTTATTAATTGTAGTTTTTGTTTCTTATAACTATTTTAAAAAATCTTGTTTTGAATCACTAGTTTTGGGGGATGTTTATTTTGGGAATTATTGTAACTTTTTTTTTAAGAGGAATTTGAATATGGTTTTAAATCATATTTCTCGAGCGTTTCGGAGGGCACAACTGTCCTTGACATGGCGTAACGTTAGTTGTTACGCGTTGGTAGACAACGGGCTTTTCCGGACTTTCGCGTTTGGGGTTTTAGGGCGGTGGGGTTTGTGTTTTTTTGGTTTAGGGTTTTTATGACAAATTTCTTCCGGTCAGCGCGGTTTTTGTTTTAGGAACCCTGCTGGGAATGCATATTGTTGCCTCGTGGGTATTTGATTTTTGTGCCGTATGAAAATAAGCTGTACATTATGGACCCTAGGGGAGCGTATTGGATCCCGCCCTCTTATTTATGTTTTTTTTGTAATTTTAACTTGTAAAATTTTTTGACAATGTTTCCTTATGTAAAAATTGTCTCTTTCCCACTATGGGTTTTTTGATCACGAATATTTGTTTTGTATATTTGCATAATGAATTATACATTGTAATCACTTAATGAATTTTATTGATTTTAATTTTTTTCTTCTTATATGCACTTGAAATTTAATGGGGTGATACTTTTAAAGGCTTGTGAGGGCCGAAAAGTCGTTCTTGGAATATGTGGCAATAAATTCACGTTTTCCGTTTTTTTTACCCCACTACCAAAATGCTGCAAATTTTTCCTATAATATATATATATATATATTGTTATATATATTAGTTATGTATTATTTATATATTAATATATAATATATATAATTGTTATTTTTATTTCATGTTTTTTTTTATGTTGTATATTTTTTAATAAAAAAGGCTGCTGGGCCAAAATTTTCCCCACTTTTGGGCCTGTTCTTGGTTTAAAGGAGAGCATTGAGGGTAAGTTCGGGTTTAAAATGGGACGGGGGGGGGTTGTGGTTTGGGCCCAAGCAGTACATGGGGGTGGGGGGGGGTTTAAGGCTTTGGGGAGCACGGACTCTGCGGTGCGAAAAGGGTCAGGAAGAGCCGGGCCCGCGCAGTTGGGGGGGGGCCAGCGTGACCCCGCACGCAGTTTTGGGGGGGTCACGTGCAAGGAGCGGGGAAGGGGGCGGAGGGCGGAAATGACTGCCGCCACCGGGAGCAGAGAGCTCAGTTACGCAAGGAGGCAAACCAGTCCCACCCCCCCGCCCTGTTTTTTTTTTTGGTTTTTGTGGGGTTTTCCCCAAGGGGGTGGGTTTTTGTTATCAAGGTTCACGGTGGCTGGTGGCGTTAGGGGTCCTTGGAGTTGGTGGAACAAATTGGTGTGAGGGATTCAAAGGAAGTTGATTCCCTCGGTTTGGTTAATTCAGTTGATCTGGCGAAGGCGGGGCTCCGGCAGGGTAAAGTCCCTGGGTCGGTAATTGGTGGAAACCATTCACATGGCATTGGTGCCCTCGAGACAGTGGTGCGTCTGGGGGGTAAATTGGGTGGAAGTAATTTTTTGGTTCGCCAGTTCTAGTAGTTTCCAAAGGACCCCTTTGCCCCAATTTGGTAGTACTTTTGTACGGTGGTCTTTAGTTGGCAGGTGAGACTAATTATGTACAAGTTTTTGGTTAATGGGTTAAGCACAATAAAATTGTGCTAATTTTTTGATTTTATTATATAGTGTTATGTATATATATTTATATATATATATATATATTATATTATATTGTTATTTATATATATATTATATATATATATTATATATATATGTATATTTAATGTTTTTTATATGTTGTATATTTGTTAATAAAAATGGCTGCTGTGGCCAAAATTTATCCAACATGTTGGTCCTGTCTTGTGTTTAAAGGAGAGCATTGAGGGTAAGTTCGGTTGAACTGGGACAGGTGGGGGTTGTGGTATGGGCCGAAGCAGTACATGGGGGTGGGAGAGGGGTTTAAGAGCTTTGGGGAGCACGGCCTATGCGGTGCGAAAGGGTCAAGCATCACCCATACTCCTGTCCCAGGCACTTTACTAGATTGCTAGCAAAAGTAAATAGAAATAGGAACTTAATGTAGAGAAAACTGAATTCATTATCTTTCCACCATCCCACTCCATCCCTCCACCTGATCTCTCTATCATAGTCAATGGCTCTACACTCTCACCGGTGCAGCAAGTCCGCTGCCTTGGGATAACACTCGACTCTGCCTTGTCCTTCAAACCCCAAATCCAAACCCTTACCTCCACCTGCCGGCTCCACCTGAAAAACATCTCTCGCATCCGCTCATTCCTTAACTCTGTCACTACAAAAATGCTTGTCCACGCCCATTGTCATCTTCCGCCTCGACTACTGCAACATCCTTGTCTGTGGCCTCCAATCCAGCACTCTCGCTCACCTCCAATCCATTCTCAACTCTGCTGCCCATCTTATCCACCTCTCTCCTCGCTACTCCTCTGCCTCTCCCCTCTGCCAAGCCCTTCACTGGCTACCCATTGCCCAGCCATTAATTTCAAGTTACTAACCCTGACCTACAAGGCTCTCCATAGCCTCTCCCCTCCATACGTCTCTGCTTTAATCTCCAGATACTCCCCCTCAAGCAACCTCCGCTCCTCACAGGATCTTCTTCTCCACTCTCCTCTTGTCACCTCCTCACACAACCGTGTCAAAGATTTCTCTCGTGCCTCCCCCATACTCTGGAACTCGCTGCCCCAACACCTCAGACTCTCCCCAACTTTCACCAGCTTCAAAAGCAATCTGAAAACCTACCTCTGCAGGATTGCCTATGACCTAGAATAACACCGCTGTCACTACACCCCACAAACGTATCTGCCCCTCACCTTCTGTCTCTATCCCCCTTCCTTGTAGATTGTAAACCTTCGCGGGCAGGGCCCTCTCCCCCCTCTGTACCTGTTTGTTAGTCAGAGATTGTCACTATTGTAAATGTTTTGACTTATGTTATGTAATGTAACCCCCTGAATGTACAGCGCCCTGGAATCAATGGCGCTATAAAATAAATAATAATAATAATACAACGCCCTTGATGCTGATTTTTTTTTCTTTGTGAGGATCGCTGATGGCTTCAGTGCATTCTTCCACTCCTTAAAAATACAAATCCCACATACTTGGATAGAAGCCAAAACTGTATTATCTTCTTATAGAAAAGGCATAAAATCATGGAACACCATACTCAGCACTGTTGGACAACTACTTATGTGTTTCAAATCTGACAGCTGTGATTAAGAATCTTTTAGGTTTGAAACATGTAAGCAGTTGTCCAACAGTGCTGTGTATGATATTCAACAATTTTATTCCTTTTTCTATCAAAAGAAAATAAGGTTTTTGTCTTTTATCCAAGTATGTGGGATTTGTATTATGAAGAAGCAATAGAAATGATACTTAGATATGGACAACACATTAGACTATATTCCTAAAAAGTGAATATGGTTGTTTATCTATAAAATTTTTTTAAATTTCTTTCCTCATTTATTGTTGTACTTTTGTTGTTTCACAGCAACTGCAACACCGAGCTTGTAAATTAGTACAGAGTAGCCTGACTACCAGTTATCTTTTTACTCAGTGTTTACTGGCAACCATTAATAAAGCATGACCAGTGTACCAGGAGAAAAACAAAGGAAATAATCTTGTTGTGCACATTAGATTTGTACAAAGCTCTACAGGCTACTTGAGTAGAGCACCAATGGAACACAAAAACAACTGCTGAACTGAGCTCCCAGTAAATACATTTAAACTGACGCAATCGCCAACAGGCCATGATCTCATGCGGATAAGGAAATAGATAAAAGGGGTACAGAAATAATTCCTATTACCTGAATAACTCCAAAGGCCCACACAATCCAATATCAGCAGCACACTACTAGCACTAAAAACAATCAAAAAGAACATAGGAATTTTTGGAAAAGCATTTCTTCTACTTTGAATACTAAAAAATTGAAGTTTTAGTAACATTTTTGATCAAAACGTTAAGCCACCGCCAATCGCAAGGCGACCTCAATACAGGGGAACCTATAATATATATTCCTCTCTTTGCTTTTAACCTCCACATTCAGAAGATAAATACCACTACAAGTTACCAGGCAAAAATGTACACGAAGATTCTCAAATTTTTCAAGTATTCAAAGTAGCTGAAATGCTTTTCGAAAAATTCCTATGTTCTTTTTGATTGTGTTTTAGTGCTAGTAGAGTGCCTCTGATATTGGCTTGTGTTTGCATTTTACTGCCATACCAGCATGCACCTATGATCATTTTAGAAAAAGAAAAAACCTTTTGGATGTACAGACCAAACATTATTTTTCTTAACTCAAAGGCCCATCTGGCACATTATAGGTTGTTATTGATTTTGAGTTTGAGATCATGAGCATCAAGTTGTAATTCTGCATGCGACAGGATGGATCAACCCAGAAAGTTACCCCTTTAATGTTGATCTGTGGGAGGTAAGGACAGGGAAATAAGGCTGGTGTCACAGCAACTGGAAAGGCATTAACCCTTTCATGACATATAACATACTATTATATCATGGTGCTATTAATAGTTTATGGAACAGGCTTAAGAGCTGAGTCAGGTCTATACATGGTGGGGCCATAAATGATGAAAATTGGAGGTAACTTCCATTACGGCTGTTTAACCACTCAATTGCTGAGGTCAGTGCAGTCACGGCATCTAAGCCATTAGCGAATGATGCAGTGCTACTTTTCTGTTACATATACCATTACAGTTACCAATAAAAAAAAAAACATCGCTCACCCCCCACAAAAATTGAGCTCTGACCGGTCCAGCTATTAGTTTTAGAAAATAGTGATGCAAAGCAAATTTAAAGAAAGTAGTTTTCTTCAAAGCAGTTAAACATAAAAAAAAATTAAATTTAATGTAGCTGGAATAATAGTGATCAGCAGAATAAAGAGAACATGTCATTTATACCACACTGTGAGTTCCATAAAAATAAATCCCCTAAATAAATCAATCCCACCACAACTAAAATACGTCTTGGTTTCGCAGTTCATTTTATTCTACATTAAAGGATGTCACTTTAAAATACAACGTGTTACAAAAAACAAACAAGCCCTCATATGGCCATGTCAACAGAAAAATAAGAAGCTAAAGTCTTTGGAAGGCAAGAATAAAAAAGAAAGCAAGCTGAAAAATGGGTGGTCCATAAACAGTTAAAGGTCCCAAAGACATTTTAAGGGTGTGCCCCCAAAGATGCCTGTTGAAATAAATATTGAAGACGTCACCAATTTTCTAAGTAAATATATTTCTACAGGGGCTATTGACATGAATTTTTCATCAGATGTCAGTAACAACCTATTTAATTCACGCACATAAAGAAATCAAAGCATAGATGTCTATTAATTAACTTATGTGTGATTATGAGAAATAACACAGGAAAAAAGTATTGAACACATGAAGAAAGAGAAGTGCAAAAAGCCATGGAAAGTCATGACATCAGCTAAAATCTATCAGTAATTAGAAAGCAATCTCACCCCTTAGTGAAAAATAATATGAGCTTGTTTAACTGATGGTCTATAAAAAGGTGTTTCATTAGCAAGGTGCCTCACAGGAAACATCTCATGATGGGAAAACTCAGAGAGCTGTCGCAAGACCTTCACATCCTTATTGTTACAAAACATACTGAGGGCAATGGTTATAGAAGAATTTCTAAACTACTGAAGGGTCCAGTGAGCACTGTTTTGGAAGTGGAAAGAACATGAATTCACCATAAACTGGCTATGACCAGGTTCTCCCTACAAGATTTCAGACCGAGGAGTGAATGATCAAAAAAGTTCTCCAAGAGTCAAGGATCAGTTGTGGAGAGCTACAGAAAGACCTGGAATCAGCAGGTACAATTGTTTCAAATAAAACAATGCACTCAACCTTGAATAGCCTGTACACATACTTACCACGCAGGACTCCATTGCTGAACAAAAAGCATGTTAAAGTCCATTTAAAGTTTGCTCAGCAACATTTAGAGAAGACTGTAAAATACTGGAAGAATAGAGCTTAGTTAGATGAGACCAAAATTAAACTCTTTGGATGCCATAATACACACCATGTTTGGAGGCCAAGAAGCACTGTATACCACCCCAAAACACCATACATACAGTGAAGTGTGGAGGTGGGCATATCATGGTGCGGGGCTGTTTTTTAGCATATGGAACCAGCAAACTTCATATAATTGAAGGAAGGATGAATGAACAAATGTACCGAGACATTCTTGATGAAAAAGAATCTGCTGCCATCTACCAAGATGATGAAGATGAAACAAGGGTGGACACTTAAGCAAGACAATGATCTGAATCACACGGCCAAATAAACTCCCAATTGGTTTCAGAGAGAAAATAAAGGTGATAGAATGGCCCAGCCATTTACTACTTTTTCCTGTGTCATTTCTCATTATTACACATAACTTAATTTATGGACATCTATGGTTTATTTCTTTGCCAATGTGGATTGGATGGGTTGTTACCAACATCTGGTGAGAATTTCATGTCAATTTCACCTTTAGAAATATATTTACTTAGAAAATTAGTGAGTATCTTTAGTATTGCTTTTTTTCACCATTCTAAAACAGGAAACAAGTTAAAACATTTTGTTCCCTGACCAACAGACAGATACGTAAATTCTGAATTAATATTTTAACTTTGAACAATAGATTCTGTGTAAACTATCATCCAGCTTGCATGCTAAATTTTGTAGTGGTACCTCTCAGCCATTCCCATAGCTCTTCATTCTTTCTCTATTTCATTAGCAATGTAACTGCAGCAGAGTCATTAACCAGCTATTATAAAAATGAATAACACTTCAGACGGAATTTTAAATTGACAAGCAAGACGACTGATCGCACTTGTGTTATGCACATATAATTATTTTATACAAATAAGATAAATGTGAAGTATATTGTCAGAAATGTAGAATTCTGGATGCATTTTAGATGAGCCATTCATAATGGTGGTCATAAAATCCATGACAAGAAAGAGCAAGGGCTAAAAGAAACCATGAAGTTCATGTATTTTCCTTTTTCAATTTTTTTCCTTTTATAAAGCAGGTTGGGGTATAAATTAAATTAAAAAAACATAAAAAACACTAGTACTAGCATTTTTTTTACCCCCTCCTTACCTGCACTGTAAATGTCTGGAGCAGCTGGAAGGTTGTTTCTATAAACCGTTGTTAATTTACAGCACAGTCTTGGCACAGGCTTAGAAATTCAACCCAAGCCATAAGCAACAGGTGTCAGCTGTAACAAATAAAAATTGGCTATAAGTCAGGGTGGAATGTAAAATGTACTACACGCATTGATTTAGTTTGTCATGGGTTTTTTTTTCCACCTTGGGTGCATGTTTTTTTGCCAAACACAGCATGTTCCAGGTATGGCCTTTTTTCGATTGGTTTAAGAATTTTTTCTCCCATAAACATATATTATTTTATCCTGTTTACGTGTTTTCACGGTGTTTATCACATTATAAGCAATGTAATTCTAATAGGAATCACCTCATCTATAAATCACATGATTTGGCATGGGAAAAACCCAAAAAGACAAAAGCACCACTTAAAAAGCATGGTAAAGTCCACCAAAAAACACATAACAAATGCATGTACCCTGTTTCCCTGAAAATAAGCCATCCCCTAAAAATAATACCTAGTGCATTTTTTGGATGCAATTCAGAATTTGGCTGCTTATGCTGATGTTTGTGATTAAATTACTACAGTATATTGATACATGTTGATTTTTTGTTCAACAATAAATGTGAATTCTTTTTCATGGAAAAATAAGATATCCCCTAAAAATAAGTCTTAGCCCGTCTTTAGGACCAAAAATTAATATAAGACACTGTCTTATTTTCGGGGGAACAGGGTAGTTTAAAGGGGTTGTTCAGTGGAAAAAATGTAGTTCAAATAATCTCTCTCTCAAAGTAAGGCAATTTTGTAATGTGCTTCCATCAGATATCCTCTGTTTTACACTAGCTGTTGGATGACAGTAGTTGTGTGTTTGCACATACAGGAAACAGCTCCATGTCAGTCCCAGAAGATCAGGAAACCAAAGACGTGTGGTTTATTTCAAGGCAGCCTTTGAGGCTATACCCAAGCCACACTATTTTTCTGGGGCAAAGGGAAACACTTTTCTAACAGGAAATGCTGGTCCTTGGCTGCAGTGAAACAAAAACTACATATAGCACAGGAAAAGAATAGTGATGAGCGATTACATTAACTATCGTCATCGGGTCGATAGTCAATATCGGCAATTATCAATAAGATATCCGATAGTCGATAATAGATTATCGCCGATGACCATTAAAGTCTATGGGAGAGGAACAACACCTCCATTCTTACACCCAAACAGGGATGGAGAAGCTGGAATTAACATCCACAACAGTCAAATGGATACGTGCTACATCTTAGGCAACACACTTAGATTATAAAAGCCACAGAAAAAAAGTCACACACCATTCACTATCCCTGTCTTGCACCACAGCATGACCCTTAAACATGACCCACAAATTAAAAAGTGCCAGAAGGCAGTATGATTTGAACCATCATTTTACTTGAACTGGACATTGAATATCCCTGTCCTGGAACTCAGCATGAGCCCCAAACCTGCAAGACCCCAGATTAAAAAGTGCCAGAAAAAGGAGTCTTTCAACCACCATTTTAGTTGAACTGGACATTAACTATATCTGTCCTGTACCGCAGTATGACCATTAAACCTGTCTGACCCACAGATTAAAAAGTGCTGGGAAAAGGAGTCTTTGAACCACTATTTTAGTTGAACTGGACATTGATTAAACCTGTCCTTGACCGCAGTATGACCATTAAACCTGTCTGACCCACAAATTAAAAAGTGCCGGAAATGGAGTCTTTGAACCACCATTTTAGTTGAACTGGACATTGACTATATCTGTCCTGTACCGCAGTATGACCATTAAACCTGTCTGACCCACAGATTAAAAAGTGCCGGAAAAAGGAGTCTGGACGGGGAGGACGAAGAGGTAAGACTGCTGGATGCAGGTTGCATTAACCACTGAAGGACAGATTGGCGACGCTGTTCGTTACTGAGATTCACAGGGCCCTGACCCAGTGATGACAGGCCTGACGGTCCTGCAACTGACTATCCGCTGGCATGCGTGTTGTCGCCAGCACTGGAAGGAGCACCTTCTCTTTGTACACTTACCTCCATGTCCTACCCCCCTCTTTGCTCGGGTTACCACCTGAATTTCGCTCCATGTTCAGAAATAAAAAATTTGAGAAGGTATGGAAGAGTTTATGGAAAATCTCTTATTAAAAGACGCAAATCACAGCTATTCTCAAATCCCTCAAATCAAAACAAAATTGCTGGATTCAAATTTAACTGCAAAGTAGATCTATCAAACAAAGCCTTGACATGAACCCCAAAAGTGAAAAAAACACCTGTCTGAAATGCATATGGGATAATAAAAGGTATTTTTTGGCACCTATCAATTCACCTGTGGTGACTACTAAACTGCTGTATTCAAATTTAACTACAAAGTAGCTCTTTGAACAAAGCTTGACTGACCAAAAAGTTGAAAAAAACACCCTGTCTGAAATTTATACGGGATAATAAATGGTATTATTGGGCACCTATCAGTACACCTGTGGTGACTACATAGTTGCTGGATTAAAATTTAACTGCAAGGTGGCTCTATCAACACAGCTGGCCTGCGCCAAAGTGAAAAAAACACGTATCTGAAATGTATACTGATAATAAAAGGTATTTTTGGCACCTATCAGTATACCTGTGGTGACTACAAAGTTGCTGTATTCACATTTAAGTGCAAAGTAGCTCTATCAACAAAGCTGTACTGCGCCAAAGTGAAAAAACACGTATCTGAAATGTATTCGGATAATAAAAGGTATTTTTGGCACCTTTCAATTCACCTGTGGTGACTACAAAATTGCTGTATTCACATTTAAGTGCAAGGTGCCTCAATGAACAAAGCTATAGTGCGCCAAAGTGAAAAAACACGTATCTGAAATGTATTCAGATAATAAAAGGTATTTTTGGCACCTTTCAATTCACCTGTGGTGACTACAAAATTGCTGTATTCACATTTAACTGCAAAGTAGCTCTATCAACAAAGCTGTACTGCGCCAAAGTGAAAAAACACGTATCTGAAATGTATTCGGATAATGAAAGGTATTTTTGGCACCTATCAACCTGTGCTGACTACAAAATTGCTGGATTCTAATTTAACTGCAAGTTGGCTATATCAACAAAGCTGGAATGGGCAAAATTGAAAAAGAACACCTATCTGAAATGTATACTGATAATAAAAGTGGAGTTTTGCACCTAACAATGAGACCTGCAGTTACTAGAAAAGATGTGTATCCTAATATAAGTTCAGGCTGCCCAATATCCAGGAAATATTTCAATAGAAAACTGTTAATAATAAAGCTATTGCAGTGCAATGTCTACACTAAGTCTTGGTGAACTATATCCAGTAGTCTTTAAAGAGCTTGTCTGTGGTCGCCCGTGGGACCCCCTCCCTTCCCGCTTCCCCCAGTGCCTTTACAGCGGTAGATGCTCCTTTAAAATTCTCTACCTAACTACATAAAATCTTCAAATCTCTGATCTAACTAAGTTGTAAGGATCACAGCTAACAGTAAGCTTTCTCTGTGAAGAAATAGAATAATTTCGCTGAGATGTTTGCTGAGCTGTTTGGACAGAGGCAGAGCGCACGTCCTACTGCTCTGAGACGCTGACAGACACTGATCATGAACAGGAAGGGCTGTTCTATGTAAAACATGGTCATGTGATTTTTCCAGCCAATCGCAACCATACACATCCCAGTCATGACATCGCACACACATCTCACCCTGCTCTATTCTGTAAGCTGATTTGCTGGCCGACAAAATGACAGGAAGCGCCGAAAATGGCGCGATATTAATAGAATATGCACAGATTTTAACCTAAATTATCGCGTGATCTAAAAAATCTGATCAACGTAAATACCGTGCCGATTTCAACTTTGTCGATAAAAATCGCTCAACACTAGAAAAGAACAGATCAGTACTAAAAAACATGAAGGGAGACAACCCTTTTAAGCCGTGATATAAAGCTTTTTTTTTGCCAGACAACCCCTTTAAGAGGCCTAATTCCTTCCTTTATTTTCCCATTCCCTTTCAATAGTATTTCTGGCTATGCCTCAAGAAAACTAAATTAAACATTGCACCTCAAACTATAAGCTTCAGAAACAATATTACTTTTGTCTAAGGTCTCGTATTGCAGATCAGTCTTTTGACCAACTTGTCACAGAACGTTATTGCGGCAGTACGTCACCGTTGTTCCACAGTTAATTGTTTGGACATCACTTCATCACTGGAGTGGCAGAAACAAAGATCGCTAGGTGACTGGGAACTGTTGGTGCAAAAATGTGAAAGGTAAGTACTAGAGATGAGCGAATTTCTCAAAAATTCGATTCAGATGATTCATCGAATTTTTCTCAAAAATTCGTTCATTCAGAATTTGTTCATGATGAATTGCGTTAAAAAAACAGCTATTTCCTGGCTGCAGAGAGCCTGTATGGTGTTGAAGAACATTGTGGCATGCAGAAATATGCATAGGGAGCGTGGTTTGGTATTGAAACAATGCTGTGTTTTAGTATGACATGCAGACGACAGGCGGCATTCTTAGAATCACTTCACACTTCACTTATCAGGGCAGCTACAAAATAACTGAAGTAGGAACGCAGCCTGACAGGGTAATGTCAGTGCCAGCTAGAAAGTACCGAGCAGATGGCCAAGATCCCACTATAGCGTCAAAGAGCGCACTCCTTTTACACCATCATCAGATGATTCCACAGATTATGACAGAACCTGTTCTGTTAAACGCTGATACATGTAGAGTTACAAAGAGTTACTTTTTTCACTTATTGCGGTGAACTATCTTTGAAAGACAGTGTATGTATTTCTCACATACATACATCTCCATTACAGGCAGATTATTATTTTGGGATATTGTTATTTGCGCCAAAGAGTTACTTTTTTCACTTATAATGTGAAACACCTTTGAAATAAAGTACATAGGTATATATAGAATCTGTGGGCAGAAAGTGAAGCATGGCCGGGGAAATCATGCTGGCACTACGGTCCTGCGTCAACACATGCAGCGTCACCATCCAGTGGCCTGGGAGAAACGTCGCCTTGAATGTCGGCTTCATTCAGAATCAAATTTTTCCTGAAATTCTAAACAAATTCCACTTTGTTAGAATTAATTTCCTCATCTCTAGTAAGTACATTATTATTTTTTATTTTTTGCTGCTTTGTAAACTAATTACTGTATTGTGATTCTCTGAGGTGAAGTACAATAATGCTATGGTGGCAGAGAAATTGCATACATGCCACTTCATCTTAACAAATTAAATTTTTAAACCTTTGGTGACATATTAACAAATAAATCCACTACGGAAGAGTGAGGCAATAGAGTCCATGCTTAAGTGTTTCGGACAAAGTCCTTGCTCACAGCGAGCAACTTTAATTACCGTGAAACACCTAAAGACTTAAAAAAAAATTAACCTTCCTAAAGGTTGTTTGAATGCTTTAAGGAGTGAAGTTTTTTTTTTTTTAAATGGAGTCATGTATGGAGGTATTTTACAGTTCCCTCAAAACCACATCAACATTGAAGTGGCCTCTAAAAACATCCTCTTGAAAATTTAAAAAATCGTTAAGACATTTATAAGCCACCTAAATGTCCTTAAGAACTAGACATTTAAAAAACCCAGATCATGAATAATGCAAGCCATTTACAGATCATGTCCTCCAATTAGGCTTCTCTCCCCCATGCTACATATTGTCATCACAAAAAAAGGTTTTAACGACAATGGCCCACAGGAAGGAAGAGTTTTTGGGTCGCATTGAAGACCACACTTTAAGCGCTGTATGTCACATTTTTTCTTTAGTTAAACATTTCAGTTCCTTTTCACTGTAGCCTCAGTCTGATCATTTGATGGCAGATTGCTATATGTCGTGATCTGTAATTGAAAAGAATCATATGTATTCACGTTCCAGTTACAAAAAGCATCTGCTGATGAAACATAAGTATTTTTATTGTAATTATTTAATTACTCATTCTTGACACATCATCCTGTATTGACCACTCTATATAACCAATGCTTAACAGAACTTGAATGAGTTGCACAAAATATTTCAAAAAAACTTCACTCAAAAGAAAAATAAATTAGGGTATACAGGGAAGCCTGCTTGCTGTCTTGATGGTTCCAAAATTTGGTTGCGTACTACCTAGCTTGAGTATCCCCTTCTTCTGTGCATTCCTTTGGGCTCCTGCTCAGGCTGGGACTGACATATAGGTGAGCAGGGGATACCTCTGATGGGCCCCTGAGCATGGTGGGCTTTGGACATGGCAGACTTAGGGATGCTTTTCAGAAAGAGTCATACAGCAAGAGTCATGTAGAGTGGGCCCCAAGAATCAACTCCACTGGTCAGCCCCAAGAATCAAATCCACTAGCCAGCACCAAAGCTCAACCCCACTGGTCGGCCCCGAGAATCAACTCCACTGGTCGGCCCCGAGAATCAACTCCACTGGTGGGCTCCAAGAATCAACTTCACTAGTGGGCTCCAGGCAAGCCCAGTCCAACACTACTCCTTCTGCCCCTTTTCCCTTCCAGCCTGATATCTAGTAATCAAATCTAAGCAAGACAAGCTATCCACTAAAGACTATTCCTCAGCATTGGCCCTCATTATAATCATTTAACAAACCTTTGTACATTTATGGCCAGAGGCTCCAATATTAAAGATAGTCATGGTGTTGTAACAATTATTTACCAGGTTCAAATCCCTGGTTCAGCTACTAGTTATCCTTACTGCAAATTTAAATCATGAACCTTTGAAAAGCTACAACAAAATGCTGACAGCTGCATTTCTATGGCTTTATACATACAGTTCCCATAAACTGTTATATCTTGAATCTGCTACTAATTAACTGATAATTGTTTTGTTTTATTGCTCACACAATTTTAATTATGTTAATTACTGTGGCCCATATACACATTCAGTTCTCCCCATGTTTGGCATTGTGTTTCCATATTCTTGTGTTTCCTGGTCATGAAAAAATTTCAATATTTCTCTTCTTTCTGTTATTAGTAGAGAATTAACATTATAGTGTTTTTGCTCTTCCTAGGACGCCTTTGTCTAGCTTTCCTGCAGCCACTTTACCATAATGTTTCTGACTACTGTTTTTTAAATGTCAACCATTACTTTTATATATATACTACTCACAAAAGTTAGGGATATTTGAATTTTGGTTGAAATTTCAGGATGAACATAAAAAATGTTTAAATGCACTATATGAGACCATCTCTAAACTTTAAAATACACATATCCAGCTGTTCAATGTTTCAATACTTTTTGCACAAATTACTGATGTCTAACAAGGAGCTTAATGCTAAAATTCCTAATAAAATTCCCTGAATTGCCCAATAAATTTAGGGAATCAATTTGAATTGGAATTTAAACAGTCCTCCTCATCCTGCTGTTCACATCATGAGACGAAAAAAACACCTTAAAATTGATCAACAGTACCTCACCATTGCGAGGCTTCAAATAGGATGCTCTCAGACAGAAGTGTCCACTGAGTTTGGACTGTTACAGAGTCTCATCAGCAGGTTGCAACAGAGATACAGAGAGACTGGAAGAGTCACAGAAAAAAAAATCCTGTGGCTACATCACACAATGATGACCACTTCTTTGTAAACAGCTGCTCAGTGTCTTGCCTGTATTGTATTGCACTTAATTCCTCCATTAAAAAAGTGCACTTGTTTATTGCAGACACCTAACTGTCTGGACTTATTTGCCATTGTGGTGCACCACGCCTTACCAAAAATTCCAAAGAGGAGTAACATGTTGTGACACCTCAATGGTGTCCAAGGAATCCAGTGTAGAGTTAAGACCACCCCGAAACCAGACATTACACATGTTATCCTTATGTTTGTGTTCGGTTTCCCCTACACTCCAAAAACGTACTGCTGGATTAATCTGGAATTTAGAATGTAAGCCCCAGTAGGGACAGGGATCAAAGTGAGTGATTTCTTTTTTGAGTTATGGAACATGTTGTCATAAGCTTCCATGTTGACTATATAAATTAATTAATTAATAAAATTCCTGTATTATTGAAAAGCATGGAATTTACCTGTGCCAGTCTTAGCTGCTCCTTTAAACACCAGGTGTGGGCAGCTTTTATTGTTACTTTATACAGTGTGCTGTAAAGGACATTAGAAAAGCCCTTATCCTGAACAGAATAAGATTTACAGTTTCCATCAGCTCTTACTTGTTGTTATATGCAAAGACATGTTGCTTCAGAACCAAATACTAGTTTCCCATAGAGGTATGGACTCAAAATGCAATGTTTTTAACTCACAAAAACAGTTTGTTAATACCACTGTAATTCCTCCTGGATCCAACAATTACTTTATGTTCCAAAGAAATAGTAATGGATAAGTCAGTTTTGTATTCATCACAATCCTCCTTTATCATCACATTACTTCACCACCTATGATTCATATGTAATGTTTGGCACCAGGAACGTGGAGGAGAACAGGACAAGCAACCTGAAGAATCGGGGTAAAAGCTTTCAGCCTGTGAATGAGAAATGAACACAACATCATCATCCACAGAAACCAGCTCTAGCAGAAAGCGATCCCACCAGCTCCCATTACACATGTCCCACTCAATTATAGAGTGTCAAAAATCCTGCCAACTACTAGCAAAAAGCTGCTGTGACTCCATAAGAAGTCAATAAATCACAGCAGATACAGCAAGTCTTCTGTCACCCGATACTCAGAGCAATAAAGAGATGAATGATACATACAGTGAGGAAAATAAGTATTTGATACACTGGCAATTTTACAAGTTTTCCCATTGATAAAGAATGGAGAGGTCTGTAATTTTTATCGTTGGTACACTTCAACTGTGAGAGACAGAATCTAAAAACAAATCAACAAAATCACATTGTATGATTTTTAAAACATTAATTTGCATTTTATTACATGAAATAAACATCTGATATAATAGAAAACAGAACTAAATATGCACCTGACACATTCATTACGCTCATTAGACATTGTTGACTTCTCACTTAGGCGCATTAATGCCAGAAAAGGGTAAAAAATGGATCATACATGTCTCCCATAGTGTGTTTTTGATGCGTTTTTGGTGCATTTTTGGGTGCGGTTTTTGGTGCATTTTACTATCAGAAATACACAGCATTAAACTGCCTTTATTGCTGTACATTTTGGCAATATAAAAAACGCATCGAAAATGCACCATGTGAAAACACACACACACACCCCCCATCCCCCTCCCCGGTTGTGAGTGGTGTGCCGCAGGGCTCAGTATTAGGTCCTCTCTTATTTAATGTAATTATTTACAATATAGTGGACGGGATCAATAGCACGGTTTTGATTTTTGCAGATGACACGAAGCTATGCAGGGTCTTGCAATCTATGGAAGATACACGCATAAATTGTAAGCAGACCTGAACACGCTGAGTGCTTGGGCATCCACTTGGCAAATGGGGTTCAATGTGGATAAATGTAAGGTTCTGCATCGTGGTAGAAACTATCTACAGGCAAAATATGTCCTAGGGGGAGAAAAACTTGGAGAATCGCTTGTTGAGAAAGATCTGGGCATTCTTGTAGATCATAGACTACAGAACAGCATGTAACGTCAATCGGCTGCCTCTAGGGCAAGTAAGATGTATTATGATGCATGTATTAAAAGAGTCATGGACTCACGGGACAAGGATGTAATTCTACCGCTGTACAAAGCATTGGTGCGACCTCACTTAGAATATGCTGTTCAGTTCTGGGCCCCAGTTTATAGAAGAGATGTAATGGAGCTAGAGAGAGTACAAAGAAGAGCAAACAAACTTATAAGGGGAATGGAGCATCTTGGTTATGAGGAGAGGTTAGTAGAATTGAACTTATTTAGTCTTGAGAAAAGATGGCTTCGGGGGGACGTGATTAATTTATATAAATATATAAATGGTCACTACAAAAAGTATGGGGAAAAATTATTTCAAGTGAAGCCCCCTCAAAAGAAAAGGGGACATTCCCTTCAACTAGAGAAAAAAAGGATTCAATCTCCAGAGGAGAAGAGCGTTCTTCACTGTAAGAACTGTGAATCTGTGGAATAGCCGCCTGAGGATCTGGTCACAGCAGGAACTGTAGAGAGTTTCAAGAAAGGCATAAATACCTACCTGAAACTAAAGAATATTAATGCGTATGTAGCTATGTCAAATTCTGAATCCTGGCTGGTGGAGGCTCTCGGGTCAGAGATGGGGTCTCCACTGTAGCAGATTGGTTCTTGCCTTGTGGGTTCCAGGGCATGAAACTGTGGTGAGGCTGTGCTTAATGTCCTTGTCTCTCTCCCGTCAACCACTTTTTCCCCACCCTTGGTTGAAATTGATGGACACATGTCTTTTTTCAACCGTACTAATTATGTAACTATGTAATTAGTAGATGATTTGAAGGTGAAAACAGAGTTAAGCGTGGATGACAATCAGCTTTAACTGGTTTTATTTGAAGAACAGGGATCTATTAACATCTGATCCTCCAAACATGTTTGTTGAAATGTATCATGGCATGAGCAAGTGAGATTTTTAATTGTTAATGCTCATCTGGATGGAAAAGTTTACAAAACCATCTCTTAAAAGTTTGGAATTCACCAATCCAAAGACAGGTTGTGCACAAAAAGGAAATTCAAAATCATTATTACCTTCCACAGAAGTGGTCAACCGACAAAGCTCACAGCAAGAGCAAAGTCCACAAGTTCACAAAGGAACCAAGTAGCTAAAGACCTTTCTTACATTAGCTAATGTTAATGTTTATGAGGCCCATCTACCATCAGCAGAACACTAAAACAGCAATGATGTGCATGGCAAGATTGTAAGGAGAAAGATGTTACTCTACAAAAGAATATTGCTTAAGATCACCTGAACAAAACAGATGGCTAATGGAACAATGTTTTGTGAATGGATTAGACCAAAATAGAGCCCCTTGGTTTAAATGAGAAGCATGATGTTTGAAGAATGGAAAACTCTGCATTCCAGCATAAAATCCTCATACCATCTTTGAAACACAGTGGTGGTAGCAGACCTGTTTCTACAGGTGGGTAGGACATGCTCTCCTTAGGGCGCATGTTAATGCCGACATCCGGACGGTCAGCATTTAACTCTGCACTGCTGTTTTAAAACATTAGAGCTGCATACTAATTGTGAAGCTTGACAAGTGGAGAGCTGGCTGTCAAGGGCAGCGGGGCTCTCCAGAGAGATGGCAAGGATGGCTTACAGGGGAAATCAGAAAAGAAAATCATGTAAAATTGCCTTATGGAGGTCCCTGAGGACCCTAAAACCACCTACATATGAATGTCCATGACAGAAAAGTGGCACACTTACAAAACTTACTTTAGCGAGTGTGGGGAAGCGCTATAGCAAGTTAAACCGCGTGTACTATAGATCCACAAATTACAAGAAAATGAGAACTAAATATCATAGGTTAATATCAACATTAAAGATAAAACACCATCTACAACCCAAAAAAATAGAAAACAAAAATAAATATAACTGGACGACCACAACACGGCGCAGGTGTAATAAAATATGGAAGCAATCTGAGAAGTGGATTACCCTCTTTCCTGTTCAGTTATCATCTTCATCATATAAGTAATGTGTCACGAGTTGCGCCGCAGTTCGGGCTGTGGACGCACTTGGTCTCCGGGATCCCTCCTTGTGCCCGTACCGAGCAGCGCCGCGATCCGCGGCCGCACTCGCTCGTTCGGGCGCAGTCACTTACCCGACCACGCTCCTGCTTCCCTGGGCCTGTCTGCCGGCCGGTGCGCACGGCCCCGCTCCCTAGGGCGCGCGCGCGCCGGTTCTCTTGGATTTATAGGGTCAGTGCGCCGGTAATTGGCTATGCCGGCCACTGACCCTATATATTGCTCCACCTCCCGGAAGCACCTTGCCGAATCCATAGAGCCCATACCCTATGCGAGGAAGCCTCTTCTGTGTTCCGGTTGCCGTTTCCATATACCAGTCCCTCCGGCTTATGTCCTCCGACCACGAACCTTCGCTGCCTGTCCTGACCTTTTGGCCCGTCCCCGACTACGAGTTTGCCTGTCGATTCTGCTCTACGTTGCACCTCGGCTACCACCGCAAGCGAGTCACCTCAGGGGTAGCGACCTGGTGGAATCCCGCCGCAGCAAGTCCATCCCGCTTTGCGGCGGGCTCTGGTGAAAACCAGGATCCACTTAGACTCCGCTCCCAGTTGTGGCCCCTACCACCGCTTGCAGTGGCCCAGTGGATCCACTACCCCGGTCCGTTACAGTTGGATTCGGCAATGGATCCTGCCAAGGTGCCATTACCCAGTGTGGAGGACCTTACATCTATCGTGGCTCAGCAGTCCCAGCAACTGGTGCAACAGGCACAGCAACTTGACCAGTTAAACCGCCATGATGCAGCAACTTATTGCCTCTCACAACGGCCTTCCGTCTCCTCCGTGGTTCTCCTACCCTGCCTTTTCCGTCTGCCTCAGTGGGACCCAAGCTCCGTCTGTCGCTACCCACTAAGTTTGACGGCGATCTGAAACTCTGCAGGGGGTTTGTTACACAGTGCTCCATGCACGTGGAACTGATGGCCGACCAGTTTCCATCTGAATGGTCAAAGGTAGCGTTCGTGGTCAGTTTACTCTCCAGGAAGGCCCTGGCTTGGGCCACAGCTCTCTGGGACAGAGGCGATCCTGTGACAACGGATCTGCGGACCTTCTTCAAGGAGTTTCGTTGTATGTTCTAGGAGCCTGCACGTGTATCCTCTGTGGAAACCGCACTTCTGAACTTGCGCCAAGGAGAGTCTATGGTTGGGGACTACGCTGTCCAGTTCCGCACGCTGGCCTCTGAGCTGACCTGGAACGAGGCAGCCTTGTGTGCTACCTTCAAGAAGGGTCTCTCCGGCAGAGTCAAGGATGCCCTGGCTGCAAAAGACCTCCCGACGTCCTTAAGCGAGCTGATCCATCTGGCCACTCGCATCGACGTACGTTTTTCCGAGAGACAGGAGGAGCTCCGTCAGGAACGCGAATCGGTCCGGCCTCGCCAGTTTCCTCGTCTAGCTCCGGTGTTCCAGAAGCCTCCTCTGCCAGCTCCGCAGCTCTCCAGTGAAGAACCAATGCAAGTCGACCGTGTCCAGCTTACAGAACAGGAGCGGTCCAGACGTCGCACTGAGAACCTGTGCTCGTATTGTGCCAGTCCGGAGCATTTCCTGAGGGACTGTCCCTTGCGTCCCCGTCCGGGAAACTCGCGCATCTAGGGTACGTGGGAGAGGCGTCCCTGGGTGTGAACAGTCCCTCTCCTCGCTTGACTATGCCGGTGTGGGTCGTATTGGGTGCCGGAGTTCAATTTCAAGTTCCTGCTTTCATTGATTCTGCGTCAGCCGGGAACTTCATGGACTCTGCCTTAGTGTCGAAACTTCGTCTTCCGATGTTCCACCTTGAAAAGCCCTTGGTCATTTCATGGGTGAGTGGAGTGACCCTGCGTGACTCCATTCGATTCCGCACGGAGCCAGTGTCTATGCACGTTGGGGCGCTTCATGGAGAGAAAATCGCATTCGATGTGCTTCCCCACTCCTCTTCGGCAATCCTGTTGGGGCTCCCATGGCTGCAGCGCCATGCCCTTATGCTGAAGTGGGAGACAGGCGAAGTAGTGCGTTGGGGGCAAGACTGCCAAACCTGTTGTCTTGCGGCACCTCGCCCGGTGCTCCCCCCTTCTCTACCGACGCCCTTTAAACCCAGGCCTGGTCTGCCTCCGGAATATCAAGATTTCGCGGACGTCTTTTCCGAAAAGCAGGCGGAGAACTTACCACCTCACCGTCCTTACGACTGTCCCATTGACCTGTTGCCTGCCACAAGTCCTCCCTGGGGCAGAGTTTATCCGCTGTCAGTTCCTGAGACCGAAGCCATGTCGGCTTACATACAAGAGAATCTCCGGAAGGGCTTTATTCGCAAGTCCACGTCCCCTGCTGGTGCTGGATTCTTCTTTATGGAGAAAAAGGATGGCTCTCTATGCCCCAGCATTGACTATCGCGGCCTGAATAAAATAACCGTGAAGAACCGTTACCTGATACCTTTGATAACGGAACTCTTCGACCGTTTTCGAGGGGTCAAGATCTTCTCCAAGTTGGATCAACATGGAGCCTATAATCTCATCCGCATTCGGCAGGGCGACGAGTGGAAGACGACGTTTAACACTCATGATGGCCATTTCGAGTATCTGGTTATGCCGTTCGGCCTGTGCAACACCCCGGCAGTTTTTCAGGAATTTGTGAATGAGATTTTTCATGACCTCCTTTATTCCTGCGTAGTGGTGTACCTGGACGACATCCTGGTCTTCTCGTCTGACCTAGATACTCACCGTCTCCATGTGCGCCAGGTTCTTAGACGTCTCAGAGAGAACCATCTGTATGCTAAATTGGAGAATGCCAATTTCATCGATCCAGTTTGCCCTTCCTCGGGTATATAATCTCTGACATGGGACTTCAAATGGACCCGGCCAAGTTGTCTGCTGTCCTGCAGTGGCCTCGCCCTCTCGGTCTATGAGCCATTCAACGTTTTTTGGGGTTCGCCAACTACTACCGCCAGTTCATCCCACACTTCTCCACGATGGTAGCCCCAATTGTGGCTCTTACCAAGAAGTCGGGCGATCCTAAGGTTTGGCCTCAGGCGGCTGAAGAAGCGTTCTCCCGACTCAAGTCGGCATTCGCATCGGCCCCGATCCTGTCCCGCCCGGACATTGAGAAGCCTTTTTTCCTGGAGGTGGATGCCTCTTCCGTGGGAGCTGGGGCGGTGCTCACTCAGTGTGATCCTAAGGGCAAGACCATCACGTGTGGTTTCTTTTCGAAAACCTTCTCTCCAGCTGAGAAGAATTATACGATTGGAGACCGTGAGCTGCTGGCTATTAAGTTAGCCTTAGAGGAGTGGCGCCATTTACTGGAGGGAGCTTGTCATCCGGTCACCATTTATTCAGACCACAAAAATTTTCGTGTAAACTGCAAACACACAGCGCCTCAACCCCCGGCAGGCTCGCTGGGCTCTCTTTTTCTCCGGTTCAACTTTTTAATCCATTTCCGTCCTGCCGAGAAGAACATCAAAGCAGACGCCCTGTCCCGTGCCTCTGATGTTTTTGGTGTGGACTCGCCTCCTTGTCACATCATCCCACCAGATCATTTAATTTCTGCGGCCCAAATGGATGGCTGGCTATCCTGGTGTGCGGAAGACGGGACAGCTCATAGCCCGCTACTATTGGTGGCCTGACCTCGTCAAAGATGTCAAGGACTTTGTGGCATCGTGTCCAGTTTGTGCCCGCAACAAGATGCCCCACCTTAGGCCTGCGGGTTTACTTCAACCTTTGCCGGTTCCTAATCGCCCATGGTCCCATGTTGCCATGGACTTCATTACAGATCTTCCGTCATCCGCTGGTAACACTGTCATCTGGGTTGTCGTGGATCACTTCTCAAGGATGGCGCACTTCGTGCCTTTGCCGGGCCTGCCTTCTGCACCTCGCCTTGCGAGTCTTTTTTTCTGCATATTTTTCGTTTACATGGTCTCCCTCTGCATATCGCTTCTGACCGCGGAGTACAGTTCGTGTCAAGATTCTGGCGATCTCTCTGCGCCCAGTTAAAAGTGAAGCTGGATTTCTCCTCTGCGTATCATCCCCAGTCCAATGGGTAGGTGGAAAGGGTCAACCAGATCCTGGAGAATTACCTGCGCCATTTCGTCTCCGCCCGACAGGACAACTGGTCGGATTTGCTTCCCTGGGCGGAGTTCTCATATAATTCTTTGGATTCTGCCTCGTCTGGTGCCTCTCTATTCTTTGTAGTGTATGGACGTCATCCCCGCCCGCCCCTCCCACTGGTGCCTGCCTCGGATGTGCCTGCGGTGGATACCCTAGTTTGCGACTTGAAGGACATCTGGAGTGACACTCAGCGCTCTCTGCAACGGGCCTCTGACCTGACTAAACTCCAAGCGGACAGGTACAGGAGACCTTCGCCATCTTTTGCCCCCGGGGATAAGGTCTGGTTGTCATCCAGGTTTGTACGCCTAAAGATCCCTAGCTACAAGCTAGGCACCCGATATCTCAGTCCATTTGTGGTGCTGAAAAGGATCAACCCAGTGGCTTACAAGCTCAAGTTACCTCCCTCGATGCGGTTCCCGAACTCCTTCCATGTCTCTCTGCTGAAGCCCTTCATCGTGAATAGGTTCTCTCAGAGGGTGGCGCCTCCTTCTCCTGAGGCCGATACCTCCGACGTTTTCACCGTGAAGGAAATCTTGGCCATGAAGACGATTAGGGGGAGGCGTCATTTTCTCATCGACTGGAAGGGGTTCGGGCCAGAAGAAAGATCGTGGGAACCTGAGGACAACATTATGGACCGTAGACTTCTGCAGAGGTTTCTCCAGGCCAGAAAAAGGGGGAGGCCAAATGGGGGGGTACTGTCACGAGTTGCGCCGCAGCCCGCAGTTCGGGCTGCGGACGCACTCGGTCCCCGGGATCCCTCCTTGCGCCCGTACCGAGCAGCGCCGCAATCCGCGGCCGCTCTTGCTCGTTCGGGCGCAGTCACTTACTCGACCACGCTCCTGCTTCCCTGCGCCCGTCTGCCGGCCGGTGCGCGCGGCCCCGCTCCCTAGGGCGCGCGCGACGGCTCTCCTGGATTTAAAGGGCCAGTGCGCCGGTAATTGGCTATGCCGGCCGCTGACCCTATATATTACTCCATCTCCCGGAAGCACCTTGCCGAATCCATAGTGCCCATACCCTATGCGAGAAAGCCTTTTCTGTGTTCCAGTTGCCGTTTCCGTGTACCAGTCCCTCCGGCTTACGTCCTCCGACCACGAACCTTCGCTGCCTGTCCTGACCTTCTGGCCCGTCCCCGACTCCAAGTTTGCCTGTCAATTCTGCTCTACGTTGCACCTCGGCTACCACCACAAGCAAGTCACATCAGGTGTAGCGACCTGGTGGAATCCCGCAAGTCCATCCCGCTTGCGGCGGGCTCTGGTGAAAACCGGGACCCACTTAGACTCCGCTCCCTGTTGTGGCCCATACCACCGCTTGCAGTGGCCCAGTGGATCCACTACCCCGGTCCGTTACATAATGTAAAACCAAGCAGGCATCAGAGAACACAATTAACAGTAGAGATACATTCTACATCCATCTTACCCATAGTGAAGACCTCCACATAAATTACACCTGATGCCCCAACGCACGTTTCAACGCACGAGGATGTTTCTAGGTGTTCACATGTTACTTTATTTATACCTATCCACCATACATCACATGATTTAATCCAACCATTAACAAGAGTTCCCATATACACGAATGCTCAGTCCATACCCGAGAATCAATGCGTTAGTGAAAAATAATTCAGAAAAATGAAGAAAGAAATACAAATCATTTTGTAAATAACACAATAAATGTGTGTAATCACAAGCACACATTAAAAGTATAAATGATCATCTGGCATTCAGGAGATGTCCCGGCGCATGCGCACAGAGCACCTCAGCTCCATAATGCAGCCCCACTTCTGGCAGTCAATCATGAGTGTGCATGCCTGGAAGACTCAGTTTCCAGACTTGTACACAGCTCATAGAGACGCTGCAGTGTCACAGAGAGCCTGCCGCTTCCGTTGCTTCCGGCGCATGCACACCATAACCGAGCGCCACTAGATTTAATGTACACAAAAGGTAAGTATGTAACGTGAAGAGGTAAAAGAGGGAAGGAATTGGTGACTGGGAAATTAGGTGCATATGGTATATAATCACCCAATCTACTAAGAAGATGGATAATTAGACAAATATGTTTATAAGGTGCAACATTAACGTAATCAACAGCAAGGGAGTGAACACGTGAGTGAACATGCAGTGCACATAGTACATTAAAAGAGTACATGGTAAAATGAAAAAAATTTATGTATACAAAGTGCAAAATGTGTTAACATAATCAACTGAATATGATAATAAACTATAATCATTAAACGGCTATTATAAAATGTTAAAAGTTCAGAACTGCACTAATTGTGAAGCTTGCCGAGTGGAGAGCTGGCTTTCGGTGGCAGTCGGGCTCTCCAGAAAGAAGGTGGGGACATCTTATTACAGTCTATGCTTTCTCTATAATTGTATATACAGCACTCAGTGAGCACTGTATATACAGATATGCAGGAAGCCTCCTGGGTCTTATCAGATTCAGATCAGTTTTGCTTTAACCTCTCTTTTTAACTAATTGAGACAGTACAAAGAGCAGTTCAGGAGATCTAATCTGTAAGTCAACAAAGCTACAAAGGCTGTGAGGACTGAAATCAAAGGCTTATCAGTAAAATAACAGCTAATCTTGTTAGAGATAAATAGTTCACTCCAGAGCTTAGTCCATCCATGGGGTGGCATCACTCCCTGTTTTCTGCTCAAATCAAATAACGGAGTATGTTCTGGTATGCAGAGGTTAAGATAGAATCCTGTGTGCACTCAAGAGAACATAAAAATGCTCTTACCTTTTGAGTAAAGTAAAATCTATTGACCAATGTATTTAGAAAAAGTCTTTATTTAGCTGTCCCTTCATGTTGAAAGCTAATCTTTATAATGAGAAAATCGCTTTAAAGTAACCTTTTATCCGCTGTAAAGTGCATGTATTAAAAGTTATGCTCTCGCTGTAAGATTTTTTTTTTAGATTATTTTTAAATGTCTGATTAATGCCTGGTCCTAGAGTCAGACCAGATTAGAAGTGCTGAAAGGTTTTGACAGCCTGCTCACTAAATGGTTCCAGAACATGTGGTACACCCATGTGGTGAATTTATAATCCACATAGTCTGAATGAAGTTTTTTTTATCATGGGCTCTGGTCACCAGCAGGTTTTCCCACATTCAGTAGGAAATGCTTGACAGATCTGTCCTGACAATCACCTATTAATTAGTTAAACAGGCCGGGTAAGTGGGCTAATTTCTCCTGAACATTCTGCATCTACAGTATGTGTTATACATCATAAAAAATGAGACTGAAAAATAATGAGTTTGCAATTTAAAGCTAATAGATTTTAAAAAGACAAATTTGGATCTATTGTGGAGGCACTGATTGAACTATGAATGCATTATTTTTGGTACTTTGAGACTAAGTAGGAAAAAAGGTAAATTGCCATTGATGGTGTGAAAATGCGCTAAAATAATCACAAACACTTTCCCATGAGGGATTATGGACATTTTTCTCTACCTTAATGTATCTTCAGGCAGTGCCTCTAATTGGGCTATCATCATTTTACACAGCTCTGCATTTTGTTCATTCAAACAGGGAGTATGTTTGATTTGAACATTTTTCTTTTCATATTGAAATTACAAAGTCCTTACATGAATATACAAAAATGGTATGAGTTGATGTTTTACTTTTAATTATGCAGTGGCTATGTTTGTAGTGCAGAAAGCGTGCATTGATTTATTATTTCCATGACTGTATTATGCCATTTGTTTTGATTCCGGACAGTGCCTGGCAATTATGGCATGTTTTGAACAAAATTCAGAGAATAGATTTGCATTTCCTTTTCATTGTTTTCTTTTTATTGGTTTTCAAAAAGGCATAAATGATGTTTCCGAAAGTGAAGTGAGAAAACATTCTTCCTGGCTAAGCAAATACTGTGATTGGCAAACAAATGGAAAAGGGTTTATTGAAATGAATATTATGCAGTAGTTACAACTGTAGAATGTAACATAATTCTTTCTAGTTATCCAGAACATAGATATTGGGGGTGCGGAAATAACAATCAAGTGAGGTCCTCTGTGCAGGAGGGGCCCAAAGATCCCTTTGCTACCTAAAATAATACAAGCATTTTAAATAGTTCGCGGACTGTTGTGTCCATGTTGCAGATTTTCCATTGAGGGTCAGGAGTTATGCCTCTTATAACTTGCTATTTCTTTTCTAACTTTATGTAGCATGATTTTATACAATTATAATGCCCACAAAATGGCTTCATCATGTAACCCAGTTAGCTGCACTTCATTTCTACTTTCAATTAAATGGCACATCTGATCTGGCATGTAGTGGTTTCATTAAAAAATAATAATCTAAATTGAAAAGCATTATAAGAAAAAAAAGCTGCCTAAAATCTGTTCATGTATGTATACTGTGGTGTGTTACATGGTAATACATGTGAACAGTTGGACAGAACAAAGAGGTGGCAATGTTTGTGTGGCACTCTCCATTTCTATTGGAGTTCTTAGCACAACTCAAAACTCCCACTAATATGAACAGAGAGCCACCACTCAGGGCTTCATAGAGAAGTTTGATCTAATGTATAAAAAAGAAAAAGGCGCTATTTTAATGGTAATTTTATTATAGCACCATTAAAATAGCGTTAGTTTGTATTCCACTAACCTGCTGGTATTAAACAAACAAGGCATAATGCTCTTATTTCATATACAGGTATACTCCTTTATCCGCTGGGGTTACGTTCTAGAAAAGTGTGATGGATAACGAAACAACACATAACAAGGCAGAAAAAAAAACTACTGTACAGTACATTATAATGTAACAAGGCATAAAGAACATTGTCAGCAGGATAAAAGATGAGGTGGCTTTATGGCACCAAATAAAGTATCTGAAGTGAATAAGGGATGGTTGTATACTCATAGATATTGAATATGAAGTGCTGTATCTGTGAAGCAAAACAATGGATAATGAGGTTTTTAGCAACATTGATGATGATGTAACTGTGAAATGATGGATGCTGAAGCATTGGATAAGGGGGAATTACTGTACTGTAATGTTTATCACTGTATATGTTTGCATCTGCTCTTATATTCACTTTCACTACAAAATGGACTAGGTGATTGAACTTTTGGTTAAAAAAAAAATGGAAGTGCACTGGTGTTAAGACCCAAAAGAGTTTCAAAATGATTCCTTAGAATCAAAAATATATGAAAAGGAAAAGTGTAAAATAAATTCCTCATTTATTGAATATTTTATTACAAAAAAAAAAAAATAGTTAAAATAAAGAGACCACACATTTCACATACATACACTACTCACAAAAAGTTTGTGATATTTGGCTTTTGGTTGAAATTTCAGGATGAACATAAAATTTCTTGAAATGTTTTTGAAATGCAATAAATGAGGCCATATCTTAACTTTCAAATGCACATTGCCGACTGTTCATTGTTTCAGTAATTTTTGTACAACTTGCTGATTTCTAACAAGGAGCTTAATGGCATAATTCCCAACAGGTGTTTGATACCTAAATTGCCGGGTAAATTTAGTGGATCAATTTGAATAGGGATTTAAACAGTCCTCTTTATCATGCTGTTCACATTTCGACATCATGAGACCAAGACAACACCTTACAATTGTTCAAAAGTACCTCACCAAAGCAAAGCTTCAAGCAAAAAGCTCTCAGTTGGAAGTGGCCATTGAGCTTAATGTGTCACCGAGTGTCATCGGCAGGTTGCAAAAGAGAGGCAGAGAGACTGGATGTGTCATAGAAAGGCAAAGAAGTGGATGTGCTTTGGCTACATCAGACAGTGATGACTGCTTCATTGTAAGCAATGCCCTGGGGAGCCGGATGATGAATGCCACACAACTCCAGGCAAATTTAAGGGAGGTGAAAGGCAACCAAGTGTAACATCAGACCATTCATATCCATTTACAGCAGTGTGGTCAGCAAGGGTACCTGACCACACCGCCAGGCACAGGCATCATTGTCTTGTATTGGCCAGAGAGCATTTATGCTAGACAAAGGACCAGTGGTCCTCAGTGCTGCTCAGTTGTGAAAGTCGATTCACTCTGAGCAGAATTGATGCTGGATGCTATGCTGCAGCCACTGTTGTCGTTAGACAAGCCTTTATTGGTGGTGGTGTTACAGTGTGTACAGATGTGTCTTTTCAAAACAGAACTGTCCTATAATTTGTAAATGGTATAGTGACAGCCTCTACTACTTGAATAACAACATTAATCCAGTATTTGTGCCTCTGCATGAACAACACAGGGCTAATTTCATCTTCATGGGCGACAGATAATCAGGGTCGCATCATTAGGGCATGGCTGTTGGAGACTGGGGTACCTCAAATGGAGTGGCCTGCACTTTCTCCAGACCTATCCCCCTGTAGAAAACCTGTGTAGTCAGCTGACTCACTGTGTAGAAGTTTTTGACTATGTACCCCTGAACCTCAATGAGCTGAGGGGCGCCCTTCAAGAAGATTGGGATATCGTACCTCAGAAGTTAATAACTCATCTTGTGAACAGCATGAGACATGGTTGTCAAGCTGTACAGTGAAGGAAACAATTATTTATCCCTTGCTGATTGATCCCTTGCTGACAAAGACATGAACAGTCTATAATTTTTAAGAGTAGGTTAATTTCAACACTGAGAGATAGAATATCCAAAATAAAATCCAGAAACTCACATTGTATAAGTTATATAAGTTTATTTGCATTATGCTGAGAGAATTAAGTATTTGATCCCCTACCAACCATTAAGAGTTCTGGCCCCTACAGGCCAGTTAGACGCTCCTAATTTACTCATTACCTGCATTAAAGACAGCTGTCTTAATTAGTCACCTTTATAAAAGACTTCTGTCCACAGACTCAATCAGTCAGACACTAAACTCTACAACATGGACAAGACCAAAGAGCTTTCTAAGGATGTCAGGGACAAGATCATAGACCTGCACAAAGCTGGAATGGGCTACAAAACCATAAGTAAGACGCTGGGTGAGAAGGAAACAACTGTTGGTGTAATAGGAAGAAAATGGAAGAAATACAAAATGACTGTCAATCGACATCGATCTGGGGTACCATGCAAAATCTCACCTCGTGGATATCCTTGATCATGAGAAAGGCGAGAGATCAGCCTAAAACTACATGGGGAGAACTTGTTAATGATCTCGAGGCAGCTGTAACCAAAGTCACCAAGAAAACCATTGGTGACACATTACGCCATAATGGTTTAAAATTCTGCAGTGCCCGCAAGTTCCCCTGCTCGAGAAGGCACATGTGCAGACCCATCTGAAGTTTGCTAATGAACACCTGGATGATTCTGTGAGTGACTGAGAGAAGGTGCTGTAGTCAGATGACACCAAAATTTAATTCTTTGGGATTAACTTAACTCACCGTGTTTGGAGGAAGAGAAATGCTGCCTATGACCCAAAGACCACCATCCCAACTGTCAACTGTGGAAAAATTATACTTTGGGGGTGTTTCTCTGCTAAGGGCACATGACTACTTCACCACATCAATGGGCGAATGGATGGAGCTATATACTGTAAAATCCCGAGGGACAAACTCCTTTCCTCCGCCAGGACATTAAAAATGGGTCGTGGCTGGTTCTTCCATCAAGACAATGACCCAAAACATACATTCAAGACAACAAAGGAGTGGCTCAAAAAGAAGCACATTAAGGTCATGGAGTGGCCTAGCCAGTACCCAGACCTTAATCCCATAGAAAACCTATGGAGGGAGTTGAATCTCCGAGTTGCCAAGCGACAACCTCAAAATCTTAATCATTTAGAGATGGTCTGCAAAGAGGAGTGGACCAAAATTCCTCCTGACATGTGCGCAAACCTCATCATCAACTACTAAAAAACATCTGACTGCTTGTATTAGATCCTCCACATGTATGTTTGGCTCTTAGTTTCATTACAATTGTTTTTAGTATGTAGGATAAAAATACACATTTCCAGACTACGAACATTAAATGGGCCATAATGTGGGAAATTACTTTAAACAATGTTTTCCCAGAAATTTCACCTGAAATCCAAATATCCCTATCTTTTTGTGAGTAGTGTATATACAATCATACACGATTTGTATAGGTCAGACAGATTATTGATATACTCACCATGACACCTAAATAGAGAGCGCACATCTGATTTTAGTAATTACATTTTAGCAAATTTTAGTACTGAAACGCTGGTTTCTATATTAACATTAAAAAATATAAAATCAGGGCCACATGTATGAAAACTGTCTAGGTCTAAAACTCACTATGTTGCCCATAGCAACCAGTCAGAGCACCCCTCTCATTTTTGCAGAGCACTATATGAAATTAGAGGAGTGCTCTGATTGGTTGCTATGGGCAACAAAGTGAATTTTAGGCTATGTTCACACGGCTGATTTGGGGACGGATATCAGTCCGTATTGCGTGCCGTCCTGCGGCCAAATATGGCTGAAATACGTACCTGTCATTACGGTAATCCACAGTTCTCATAATGTGTGAGATGCACATTATCCTGGTGGGGTACGCGCCGTGGATAATGAAAGTCTATAGGGCTGGCAAGCTGATACCCTCCCACCCCCCCATACACACATGCCGTAATTGCGGGCGAAATCCATCCCGCAATTACGGCGTGATTCAGCCGTGTGAACATAGCCTTGGACATAGACAGTTTTCATACATGTGGCCCTTTGTGTGCAATCAGACCTGTAGAGAGATACTTTACTAAAACTTATGGATTACAATTTTAATAATTATTGAAACTATGAAATATCTTATCCTTTTAAGATAAAAATGATTATAAAAGCTGAACTGGTCCAAAATCAATAATAAACAAGTTTAGAAAGAAAATTTTCTGTCAACATTTCTATGTAATTGCTGGTACCATTATTTTAATCAAAAATTATCAGAAGATCTTTGTATGGGTAAAATATAGAAGATTGATAGACTAGTTCTGTGGATTTATTTAACTAATGAGGAAGCAATGTACCCAACTTGTATATCCACGACAACTTATTCAGTATTAAGCGAATCTATCTAGCTTTGTGAATCTATCGGTTGTTTTTTCAGACAATTGGTGTCACCATAAAGTCCCTGGGACCATGGGAGGGGGCGGGGGGATATAGTGCATAACATCTTGACAAACTATGTCATACATAACCTTTTTATATTTGCTCAATGTTGACTCCTTTGTAATTTGACAGTGGTACGGCATAGTGTATGTATTGATCTATGTATTCATTTTCATGTATATTTGATTCCAATGGGATTATTTTGCAACCCTTTTGGGTCCCAGCATCACTGTGCATCATATTTTCTACTAGAACTAGAAAGCTTGAGATTTTTGATGGACAGGTTTGAAAGCCTGATCTCAAGATAGGCAGGGCCGACATCTATCAGACATTTATGGCTTATCCAGTGGATATACATAAATGTCAAAGACAGGAATATCCCTTGAATTAATTATCTTAATTACTTCAATGTCTATTACTTATCTTTAGATCAGGATTAGATATTTAAGTGAACAGGACTGAGCTGTAGTATCACGTAAAGTCCCAACGAACAGCACTGTGTCTCCATAAACAATAAATGGGGTGCAATGCTCGGTTGACTGGTGCAGGACCAGGATTTGAACCCTCACCGATCAAATGCTGATGACTATATTAAGTTCAGGAAATATCTCTAAAGCTTTCCTGTGTATTGTATAGTAACTGTGTAAGTAATCCTCTAGCTAGCTCAGCAGGTTTTGCTCTAGACTACTTCTGCTTTCAGCCTTCAGTACCTACATATATAAACTAACATCTTGTTTTCCCAGTCAAAATAATTTGTGTGAATGAATGCCTTCACCTTGATTAACCCATAAGAAGTAGACCCTAGTGACAAATGACTGGCTCCAACGTCCAGCTCCAAGCTAAAATCCTGTTTTCAGCTAGAGCAGACTTTCATTATGCTGAGCCAAGGTATTCCAAAAATCCTCTAATATTTTGCTTGAATAGTTTTCACATAGTGATCCATGAAATCACCTCTATAGTAGAGCACCAATAAAATCTGTTGTGAATAGTGTTGAGTGAACCGTTCGGAAAAAGGTTAGTTCGAGTCGAATTTTACGCATTTTCTGAATGCGAACTGAACAAAATTTTTTACCATAAGTTCGGTAAAATTCGACTTTGGGACATCCATTCGGTGCCATTTTCAGCTGGTTCCTTCAGTTTTGGCGGCCAGCCAATCAGTGCAGAGCACAGAGGGTTGTCAAAAACGTCACCACTGAGGGTGTAGGGATCTCGTTAGCTGCTGAAATCGCATGACCGCCTTATGTGTATGTCACTGTATTTCCTGTTGAACACCATTTTGACTTTACTCTCTGTACTGAAAACACTGCTGCCTCTGTGTGCTTGTTTGCCAGCAGGCAGAAAGACAATTTTCTAGCAATTTTACACAGGAAAAGCTGCTAGTTAGATTAGTCAGGGGGGGGGGGAGCTAGTTTAGGGAATCAAACACAACAATAGTTAGGGAGTTGGGGAGATTTGTATAGCTTTTGTATAGTGTATAGTTTTGTATAGCTGGCTGCATTTTTCCCATCTCTATTCAGAGTGCCAAAAAGTTCATTTCTATTGTTTTGGGAGTCCAGCTATTGCAGAAGACACCATCAGCAAATCTGTCATAGAAAGAAATGCAAGTGTTGCAGTGTTGCTGTCAGGGTTCTTCCATAAAGCCCCATTTCACAGATATTCCATAGAAAAAATTCTATTTCTACTTCTATTTGTCAGTTGCAAAGTATAGGCATTTAAGAACACTTTTGATGTGCTGTCTTGCTGTCACAGTTCTTCCATAAGACCCCATTTCACAGGTATGCCATAGAAAAAATTATATTTCTAATCCTAGTTGCCAGTTTGAAATTATAGGGATTTAAGAATACTTGTGATTTGCTGTCTTTGAAGTACAGTTCTTCAATAAGAGACTGTGAACAAATCTTGACCTTTTTAATATTTATATTTTTGAACATGGAGTGAACTAGAGGTGGTAAGTAAGAAAGGAGGGGTGTAGGACATGGAGTTAAAGGTACGAGACAAGGCACTCCTTCCAGTGTTCCGGCCAACACACAAGCGAGCACATCATCAGTCGCAGGACTGTCAGGCCCGTCTTCGCTTGGTCGGTTCCCTGTGCATCTCATTTCTGAAGAGTGGAGTCAATCTGTTCTTCAGTGGTTAACACACCCTGCATCCAGTGGTTTTACCTCCTCTCCCTCTCAGTCACAGCCACAAATATCATCGTCATCATCATCAGTCCAAACTGAAGCAAATACAGGCCAAATGTCACCCAATAAACAGACCGCACTAGATAATCCATATTCTGAAGAGTTTTTTGATGACACAATGTGGTTGGGGTCAGAAGGCATTTCTAAAGATGAAGAGGCCATAGAGGATGATTTTGTCTGCTGTGACGCCAAATCTCTGATGCCCTCAGAGGAGGAGAAGGAAGCTGGTCCCTCTCTTTCTGCTTGACTCCCCTTCTTTAAGGTGCGAAAATGACAAACACAAGAGGCAAAAGGCGTGGAGCCCAGTAGATGTTCTCCAGACCCTTCCGTAGACATGGAGTTATGCCTTTGTCAACACATTTGTCAATACATTTGCATCTACAAGAAGGGTGACATTAAGGGTATGGGCACCATTAGAGATGGGCGAATTTCTCAAAAATTCGGTTTGCTGACTTTGCCTAATTTTCCGTCAAAATCCGTTTCGTTACGTATTGCTACAGCTATTTCCTGGCTGCACAGAGCCTGTAGGGTGCTGCAGAACATTTTGCCATGCTTACTGTAACCCTTGGATATTCAATGTGCTCCAGAACTGACCAGATAGCATTAAAATGTATATGCAGCTGAATTGGATGCACACTGGACTTCAATTCCAATAACCCACAAAATCAAAATTAGAACGGAAGAGAAGCAGTCTCTGAGAAAAGCTGTGACACTCCACAAAAATTGCTGTATAAAAGTTATTTCTTTTGTGTGAGATCTCAGCTAGAGCTACTGCAGCAGCTACAGCACGGCACAACGAGAGCAGTGTGAGGAGCGAGCATGGCGTCCGGACTTATATAGTGCGGTGACGTCACAGAATCCCGCCGGTCTCTGATTGGCTTCATCTCTGCACATGTCATTGAGGGTCCTCCTTTCTTCCTCCCAGACTTCTTTGCCCCATCCAACCCCATGTGCTTGTGGCCATTTTATCAATTAAAAACATGCTACGTTCCCGCGAATCACCCCAAACTTCAACTTCGTTCAGAATCGAAGTTTTCCTGAAATTGTAAACAAATTCCACTTCGTTAGAATCGATTCGCCCATCTCTAGGCACCATACAAAAAGGCATGCCACATAAATGCTATCATGGCAAGACTGGCAGGGTCTACAATGTTACACTGCATGCTGTGGGTATAATTATGAACAAGCAGATCAAGGGTAAAATCTTTGGCAAAAGAATCAATGTCCATGTGGAGCACATTCGCCACTCCAAGTTCAGAGATAATGTCCTCCAGCGCATCAAGGAAAATGAGAGGAAGAAAAAGGAAGCCAAGGAGAAGGGCACCTGGGTGGAACTGAAGCATCAGCCAGCTAAATCAAGAGAAGCTCACTTCGTCCGTACTCATGGAAAGGAACCTGAGCCCATTCCCTACGAGTTTATGGCATAACGTCACAATATCCTTTGCAAAATATTCCATTGTTGCTTAAGCATAAGGATGTGATGGTGTTACGTAAGTCTTTATCGAATTTTATATGGAGGGGCAAGCGCTCTCGTATAGGCAGAAATTTCTCAAGCGCTACCCGGGTCTTGACTGTCTCCTGAGGAAGGCTCGAGGTCTTAGCTCACACTTCCGGCGTTCGCACCCTGCTTCGGCCTGACTGTCAGCGTTGCAGCATCATCAAATTTTATTCTGAGTGTCCAAAAGGTCATTTTTGCTGGTTTTGGGGTCAGGCTACTGTAAAAGGGGTGCCAGGGTTGCCAGTAGGGCAGTACTCCTGTCAGAGGTGCTAATCAAAAAGGGGGGCAGTGATATGTTAAAAATAGGAATTAGTAATGGGTAGGTGCCCCATTTGATTTAACTGCATGAGACCCTGAAACAGTTAATAGATGACCGACGGCAGCCCTGGCTACCACTGCACCCCCTAGAACTACGGCCCTGCCAGCTGAACCTCCATGTTCCCCATTGGGATGTTCTTGCTGCAACCACATATATTACATGTTCTTGGGCCCTGGTGAAAAAAGTGATAGGGGGTTTTTACCAGTTACCATGTGTCATTTCCAATACCGATATCTTCTTATGTGTCAAAGGGGCCCTGTAGCAGCTGCTAACACTGCATCTCATATAGCTAGCAGTCCTCATCTTTTCAGTTAGCCATTGAAAGGAATGAATTATTTTAGCCTGTGAATTTTTTTTCTGTGACTCTTAGAGCCAAATTGTCTTCACTAAGTTGTTCCATGTATCCATTTTACTCTTATGGAAGGTAATTGCGGCTTCTCCTCACTTGCGTTAGTATAAAAATTAACCTGAACATCATCTCCCATTGACTTTAATAGGGTTTTGGTGTTCGGTTCGGCATTCGGTTCGACATTCGGTCCAAAATTCTCAAAATTCGAGTTTTGGCCCGAACTCGAATGTTTTACTGCTCACTCGTCACTAGTCTTGAACATTGTAGTGCAGATTTTTGTTCATGAAAAATCTTTGATAGGAAGTTTGGACTCACTATGGTCATTTTTAGGGACTGGTGGGTTACCGAAAACTACTGATTTAGTTCATTTTAAAACCTATAATATATATATTTATAAACATCTACTATATAGTTCACATTGTCCATAAATATATATAGATTTATAGTATAGCTATCAGTTATCTAGACTGTAGATCCTGCACCATTTTTTCATTAAATTGCTATTGCTATTTTTATTGACACTGTGCCATAACAAATTTCATATGCAAGCTGTTGTCACGTAAACCATAATTCATTATAACCTTTACCCTCTCAAAGGACAAATATAGTTAATTAAACCATATCTCAGCCTAGACAATGAGTGAGTAACGGCTATGATTAATGACTTGTGTGTTTATTGTCACTTAACAAATGCGACCACTTCAGTCATATTTCAGAGTTTGTTTTGGCTTGTCAGTTGTTGCGCAGTTTTTCTAATGACTATATCTTCTCTGGTTAACAAGTTGCTATCAGAGCTGGACATTCACAAATTATCGGAGCGCTAATTGGTTTCTGCATAATTGTTGATCCTGCAGCAGTACTGATTGTGACATTTAACAGAAATACACATATCTCCCTCCTGAAAATCACTGACCACAGACCAAGCTGATTTCCTTTAAAAAGGAGTAGAATGCAAATAACGTGTTTTTTTCTTTTAATTAGCTGTATGCATAACCCTGCCACTAATATACCTTATTTGTGCCTGGCTATGAACTAATGAAGAACAGTTCTGTTGTTCAAGACATAAACGTAACACTAATTTGTCTAAGGGCTATTAGAGACAGAAGCAAAGTATTTGTGTACTGAGCTACTTAATATTTAATGAAAACAGTGATAAATTTTGCTTTAGCCTTTCTCAGTTCACAACGTGTCACTAATTAGACTTTAATAAGTATTTAGACGGAGTTGGCTACTATTAAACTTTTAATGTATTCCAGTTGGGGCCCAGAGTACAAGTTTTGGAACCACATTTTAATATACAAGGACATTTCTTGAACTGCTCATTGCTAAGCATTACTTTATGCGGTTTTAGCTTATATCTCATTAAAATTTCAAAACCAACTATAACATCATTATTAGTAGGAGTAATAAACTGATTCTCCAAATGTAAATGCTCCTCTATACATTTTTTGCAAAGTCAATTATTTTACAGCACAAAGCTCATTTTGACTCAAGTGATGGCCTAGAAAACCCCAGCTGTGTCTAGGCAAATTAGCTTAAAGGTCTGACCATGTCATTTGTAGATATGCCAGGCATCCAGAGAGGTTTCAAGAAGGAACTCTTAACCCCTCCCTCCCTTGTGACCTCCACATCCCCTGTAAAGATATAGAGACTGCAGATCTAATGGTGAGAAAACCTGTTTAAAAAGCCTATAAGATTAGAAAAAAAGTTTTGATTATTCTACTTTTTTTCAAGGGGAGAGTAAGCACTATTCTGATAATGGCTACTTTCCTGCAGGAAAAAAGGATGAGGAACATTGCAAACCAAAACATGCTGATATGAATTTAAATTTGTGTAGAAATAGGGAGATTAATTAAGCATATATGCCAGAGGCTTAACTAGAATTCATAGAGCCCTATATCAAAATGAGTTGGTTCCCCATGACAACATGATAGGAAACAGCAATAGAAGTAGCAAGGATAAAAGGTATAAAATATAGTGCCATATATCAGAGAATAAACACTAAAACAGTATATAGCATAAAGCCACCATTCTCTACAAAAAGATTGTTCTTACACTTGAGTGGAGGTCTTCAAGCTTCGGACTCCATAATGACTTCAATGCCTGCTCTGGCTGTAATTATGCCTATTATACTGTATACAACAGTTAGGCAAAAGATGACACAAACAGCTTGAAAAGGACTGAATGTATAACTACAGTTACCAAATCAGAACTCCATAACTGAGTCGTGACCACAGGCCTACTGTTACACATGGAACTTTTACTAGTTGTTTAGCATCCGGGTTTGGTCTTTCTCTAGCACGTGATACTCCATATAGGTTAATGTCATCTATGCAGGTATTCTTTACATAAAGGGTTTTTTTGGGGAATTTTACAAATGCAAAAAACCTTGAAAGAAAAGGTTAGTTAGAAGGGCAATCGATTCAAACGAAGTGGAATTTTTTAGAATTTCAGGAAAAATTCGGTTTTGGAAAAGAAGTGAAATTTGGGGGACTTCGGGTGAACGAAGGGCTTTTGATTGATAAAATGGCTGCGACACATGGCGCTACTGGGGCAAAGCCTTGGGGGGAAGAAGGGCATAGCCTGATGACATGTCAAAGGGGGAACCCAAACAGGGACCGGGGATTCTGTGGGCGCACCGCACTATATAAGTCCGGGGGGCGACGCCGGGAGCTACCCCTCTACTGGCTCATCAGGAAGGGTGTGCCGGGCTGTAGCTCTTACTGAAGAATTATTTTTATATGCGATTTCTGTGGTGTCTCAGTTGTTCAGAGATGTTTCTTAAAATTTTTCTATTTCTAATTTTTTTTTGGGGGATTGGATCTGAAATCAGTGTGCGTCCCCTGCGCTGCTAAATTCAATATCAAGTGGGATCTAAGCCCCGTTTTCCCGTTGTATTAATTTAAAAAACAGCGTTTTTACAATCAAATACCCCTTCATTTTTGGCTGCTCAATTCTAAATTTGGGAATTTACATCCAGGGGTAATTAAGGTTGTTTTGTGGTGTGCTGACCCCAAGAAACCGTCTTTTTTAACGCCCCAAAAAATAAATTTTTCCTGAGCCTAATTTTACAAACAAAGGTTTTTTTTCAACTTTTCTCTTTTTTTGGGGTAGAAAAACGCAATTGTAAACCCCAAAAAAAGCTATATTTTTGCAGCTCAATTCTTTTGGGGCCCAATTTTCTCCAGGGTTAAATTAAGCGTTTGGGTTTTGGGTTTCCGACCCAAGAAACGTCTTTTTCAACGCCAAAATATATAAATTTTTCCCCGGAGCCTAAAACACAACAGGGGGTTTATTAAACTGTATCTCTTGTTGTGTGGCGAGAAAACAGCAATTGTAACCGTACAAAAATACTAGTTTTTGCAGCTCAATTTTTTGGGCAATTTACATCCCCGGGGGGTTTAATTAAGCGTTGTTTTGCGGTGTGTGGGGCAAAAAAAAACCGTCTTTTTCAACGCCAAAATATAAATTTTTTCCTTTAAGCCTAATTCAAAAGGGAAAAAAAAGGTTTAAATTACAACTGTATCTTTTTTTCTTGGCTTTAAAAAAACACCAATTGTAAAAACCTAAAAAGCCTACTGGGTTTTGTCCCGGTTCAAATTTTTGGCGAAATTTCCCATGGGGGGTTTAAATTTTTAAGGGTTTTTTTTGGGCTGTGTGCCTGACAAAAATAAACCGTTTTTTTTAAAACCGCCCAAAATATAAAATTTTTTTCCTTTTAGCCTAATTCAAAAGAAAAAAGGTTAATTAAAAGTTTTATCTCTTTTTGGTGTGGCGTAAAAAACCCGCAATTGAAACACGCAAACAAAGTCCCTAGTTTGTGGGCTCAATTCTTTGGCGAAATTTACATCCGGGGTTTTTAATTAAGCGTTGTTTTGCTGGTGGGGGCTGACAAAAAAAAACCATTTTTTTTCCAACGCCAAAATTTAAAAAATTTTTTCCTTTTCCCTAATTCACAAGAAAAAGGTTTAATTACAACTGTACCCTCTTGTTGTGGGGCGTGAAAACACGCAATTGTAACCGCTACAAAGCTACTAGTTTGTGGGCTCAATTCTTTGGCGAAATTTTACACCCAAAAGTTTTAAATTTAAGCGTTTTTTGGGTGCGCTGACAAAAATAAACCGTTTTTTTCAAAAAAAAATATATACATTTTTCCTGTAGAAAATTTTTCAGCCCAAAGGTTTAAATTTAAAGCCTTTTTGGGTGCTTTTCCCATTTAAAAAAACCCCCCCCCCCCCCCCCCCCCCAGTGTTTTTAAACGACACATACAAGAAAAATTTTTTCCGGGCCATTTTTTGGAGCGCAATTTATACCCTAAGGGTTAACCCAATTTGTTACGGGGTTCTTTTGGAGTAAAAAACGGGGGTTTTATATTTATCATATCCCAGATATAAACTTAAAAACCGACATTTTCGAACAAACAGTATGTAGCAGAGAGGTGGCGGTCTTCACCTCCCGAGTGGCAGTGGCAAAAAATTTTCCCTGGAACAGGCCCCGGGTCGCGGGCCCAGAAAAGGGAAAGTGCAGAAAGGGGTAACCCCGGGTGGGGCCCCAAAATTTGGGCCGCTGTCATCTAGGGGGCCGTGTGTTGGGTTCAGAAACCCCCAAAGGGGTTCTTGTTGGTTGACTAGGAAAATCCTCTTCCCAACCCAAGATGCCCCATCGGGACAACCCCACCCAAGAGTGGGTTTGGGAAACGTCAAAACAAAACCCCTTAGTTGGGCCATGGCCCGGGAGGGGGGTCAGCGGCCTAAACCTGCCCTAAACCCCGGGCCTTTCTGTCCCATCCGGTTTCCCTCAGCCAGGATTTTACTATGTGGTCTGGGCTCACGACCACTTTTTAGCGAGGTTGAACAATTTTGAGGAGGGGCAGTCAGAAGCAAATTGGGCAGCGAAGAAATGGGGCCAAATACCCCCGGGGTTTGAAGTAGGCGGCAAATTTAAAGATGTGGAGATTTTGGCATGGGAGGTCATGTTTTTAGAGGAAAACCCTTTGGGCCCATCCCAAAGGGACCGGGGGATGGGACAGCATTTGACGATAAAAACCAAATAGATGATGATGTACCCGCCCAGCATTTGGGGAAAAAAAAGGGTTGGAGGCAAGGTTTTCCCAGATGTGGAGAAAGGGGGCCCGTCAGTTTGCCCCTTTCAGGCAGGGCAAAGAAAAGCAAGTGGGTCGTGTGGCCTTTGAGTCAGCAGGGATGGGAAGCAGTGTGGGGTTTGGGGGCCCCAAGCGGCCACGGGGGAAAAAAACCCCGGGGTTTCGAAGGGTCCAAGAAAGTAGGGGAAAAGGGGGGCCCCGCGAGGCAGCGGGGGGCCGTGGGTCACTCAAGGGAGTGTTGGGGGTTTAAAATTTTCCGATACTCGGCGGTGGGCGTTTTTTGCTAAGCCCCGGAGGACCCGAATATGGGTATATGTAGAATCTGAAAGGGCAGAAAGTAACGTGGCCGGGAGCAAAGATGGCCCCAGGGCCCCTGGGGTCAAACACATCCCGGCGTCACCATCCGGTGGCCTGGGGAGAAAACGTGGTCAGATGTGGTGGCCCCCCACCTTTGCCGCCCCCCGGCAACAGAGAACAGCAGGGCCCAGTGGGCACCATGCCATTGAAGCCCAGTCAAGGCCCCAACCCACCTCTGCGGAAGGGAGCTGTTTCTCTTTGAAAATCCCCCGGGGGTCCGGGATGCCCCGGGCTCCCGTAATCTTGGCCCCAGAAAGTCGTTCAGCGAGGGATTGAAAAAGAGACAACAGTATGCTTTCCAACCATCCTAAGGTGCAGCACGAACCGTGCTCCTGTCCCAATTTGTTGGGTTACTGAAAGTCCCTCCCTTTTCCCAAAAAAATGGGGGAAACCCCTGCCCCCGTTCAGAGAACAAATTGGCTTGTCCGACCCGAGATGGGATTTCCCAAAGCCGAAATTTTTTTTCCCAAAAAAGGGCCCCCGGGCCCCAAGCACTTTATAAATATGAAAACAGTGGGTTTGGGGTAGTCCTTGGGCTTATCGGTTTTTTCCCAAAGGGTTTTGAAAGGGCCCAGCCGCGGACGTCTGGAGTTTAACTACGGTGGGCCAGTAATGTCCTTTAGGGCCCCACTGGGTGAATTTTGTTTTCCAGCCCAGGCACACCAACAACTTGGACGGGAGACCCCGCTTTCCCCTCCCGTTGTCAAACTGCTGCCCCTGGCCAATGCCCGCCCCCTCCCCCTTTCCACCCCCAAACCCATCTAGCCCCCCAAAAGTCCGCCCCTTTTTTAAAAATGGTGTGGGGCCAAAGCGGTGTCACGCATTTCTACACCTGGCTTGCCTCGGGGCCGAACGAATTTCCCCAAAGGGGGGGAAAAATGCTCCGCGTCATGCAGAAAAGAAAATGATGTGGGGCCCTTTCCCCGCCCCAAACCCTCCCAAAATCGGAAAACATGGTGAGGAAACCAATGGGAGGAAAATGGTGTCCGCGTTTCCCAACGAGGAGGGAGGGCCCATGCCCCCGGGCATGGAGCCCTTTGTTAAATTTGGGTTTTTAAAAAAGGTTTCCCTGAAGTCTTCCCCCGGATCTTCAGAACATTCAAAAATGGCCGGGAAACTGTGCATCCCTTTATCCTTTTGTAAAAGCCGGGGAAACACCCTCCCCCAATTGCAGCGGCGGGAACGGGCCCCCCCCAACACCTTTTTGTTATGCGATTTTTCCACCCCCTGGAATTCCACCCCCTGCACATGTTGGGCCCGACTGTATGAACAGAGAAAGGCCTTTAACGTTTTTTTGATGACCCAGGGGGACAAAAGTACCCCCCGGGTTTTAACTTTGTTTGTCAGCCAGTGGCAGCTCATGCGTGACCCCTGCCGTTTGTTGAGGCCCTTTCGAGGAGGCGAGTTTTTGTCAGTCGCCGGAAAACGGGATGAAAAAACTTTCTTTCCACTGCTTCATGCCCGGGAAAAACAGATCCCTAAAAAATCTGTTGGGCAGGGGCCTGGAGAGGGTGGCACAACATTCGTGGGCCACATGGGTCCGGGGTGGCGACTAAAGGGGAGGAGGAAAGGAGGACATTGGAGCAAAAGCTTTTTGGGTTTAAAATTTGGAGTGGATTTTTACCCAGGTGCAAGAGAGGAGGAGCGAGGAGCAGCGGAGGAGGTGGATGGAGTGAGGAAGAGGGGCCCCGATGACCCCCCAAGCACCATGGAAGTATACGTGGAAATGGAGGAGGGACCCCCTTGGGAAAGTCACTTGGGGGATGGCCCGCGCAAAATTATTTCCCTGGCTAGGGGGGGGGGGGGGAACCGGGCCGAATAGTCAGCATCCGGCAGGGGGAGGGAACTTCTGGCTTTTCCCCCCTATTGGCCCCCGGCTACCGGCCCAAAAAATGGGAGTTTTTTCCCCAAGCTATTGAAAAGGAAGACAAACTAAAAATTTCCCTATAGGGAAATCCTCCGTAATCGGGGCCCGCTGCCTTGTGGGGCTTCGTCCCCCTCTGACGGGTTTTGACGGGGGGGGGGGGGGGGGGGGGGGAATAGGGGGCCCCCAACTAAAAACTGCCGCGGGGGGGGGGGAAAGGTTGGGGGGGGGGGTTTGGAAAGTACCAGCTCCTCGGGTAGAAAACCCTAAGTCTGGAGTCACTGATGAGCAGTTTCCCTTCACCCCCCTTGTGAGGAGGGCGTCGCCAGCAGCAGCAGCAGAAGGACCTGGAGCCGTCCCTAAAACCAAAACAGGTTGTGGCCTATTTGGGGGACAGCACTCTGCCCCCACCTTTTTAGAAGACCCGCGGGGATAAGGGGCACCCAAAAACTGGATGTTTGGGGCAAATTGCCGAGTTTCCCAGGGGGAGAAATGTCTGCCCGGCCCAGTAGGTGTGGCTTCAGAGGCGGGTTTGTTCAGTGCGGGGGGGGGGCCATCGTTCCCGGGGGGAAAAACCCGCTTGTCCACGGGAAATGTGGAACGACTGCCCTTTGCAGATGAATCAGGGTGGATGGGCCCCCCCCCCAGGTTTTCCCCACAAAACCAAGGGCCTTGGGGTCAGTCGGGGGTTAAAAAACTACCTGCCTCAGCCATTTTATTCTGATGACCCCACCCGCCTGATGCCCCAATTGCTTTACAGTTTCTCCATCTGCCTACCACCCTTTTTTCCAGGGACTGGTATTGCCCCCACCTCAACAAATTGTAAATTTTGACCCTCTATTTTTCTTTATGCTGCTTTCTGCTGGTTTCTGTTCTCCCAGTCGTTGAAAAAGTTGTTCAATCCAAAAAAAATAGCCATGTGTGGGGGGGGAGACGTAAACTAGTCCGGAGCAGGATGGGGGCAGGGAGTGAAAAACCCGCACAAGGTGTTCACTCCCCGCCCAAACTCGGGTCCGGGGCTAGCTAGCGGGCTCCGACCCACACATGGGTAGTGTTTGGGTTGAACGAATGATAGAAGGGCCCGGGGGGGGTCGCGGGGCTAACCGGGTGGGGTTTCTGCTTCTTTTATTGTTTCATTTATGGGTTTTGCTTTTGAAATAAGGCGAATGCATGTTCACAGACTATGTTTTAAACATGGGCAAAAATTTAAAATTTATAAATTTTTTCTTTCGGGTTCAGTTTTGTTTACAAGTTATGAAAGGGGGGGCTTGGAGAAAACCCGGGACCGTTTTTGGGAAATTTTCCCCCCGAATTTCTGTTTTTGGGCAAAATTTTTGGAAAAAAAGGCTTTTGTTGTGTTGCCCTAACCCCACACTGTGTAAATTTTTGCCAAAAATCGGGCCTCATGTTTCTGCTGTGGGTGCTGAATTTTTACCAAAATGTGTCAAATTTTTCCCTGCTGACCTCTGGGTGCTGCCCGTACCTCCGCTTCAAATTTATTTTTGCCCCCTCTGTGGCTTCCCCCTGTTTTGGCCCCCCCCCCCCCCCCTCCAGAATGTCATTGTGCCATCTCTGGCCCCATGCCCGCTGCCCGTGACTCCCGGGTGCCCCCCACAATGTGTCATTGAAACCACTTTCCCGACTTCATGTGCTGCCGCCGTGACCTCCCCTCTCAGTTTTTGTGCCATTTTGTGGCTTCCTCCTTTTTTTTCCCCCCCCAGAATTCTTGTGCCATGCCTGATCTCATTTTGCCGCTATTTGGGGACTCCAAAACTGTGTGATTGTTTCCACTCTTGGCCCAATACTTTTTTTGCCGCCCCCCCCGAATGTCATTTTGCCCCCTGTCTGACCTCCTTTTTTAATTTTGGCCCCGGGTTTTGATCCCCACCAAATGTGTGATTGTGAAACTCCCCTTTTTCCCAAAAACTGTTTTGCCGCCTTTCCCAAAAGTCATTGTGCCACTGCCTGGGCCCCATTCTGCTGCCGCCATGGGCCCCCCGCCTGGTGGGTTGTGCCAAATTGTGGCCTTTAAAACGTTTAGCCGCCCCCAGAATTTCAAATTTTCCACTGCCTGATCTCATACTGCTGCCCCCGTGAAACCCCAAAACGTGTGATTGTGCCACTCTGTGGTCTTTAAAAATGTTTTTGGGCCCCCTCCAGAATGTCATTGTGCCCCCTGCCCGATTCATGTGCTGCGGCGTGACCCCCACACTGTGTCATTGTGCCATCTGTGGCCCCAATACTGTTTTTTCCGCCTCCGAAAGGGAAATTTTGCCACTGCCTGGGGCCTCATTTTGCCCCCGCCGGGGACCTCCCCTCTCCAGTAATTTTGCCACTCTGTGGCTTCCCTGTGTTTTGCCCCTCCAAAAATGTCATTGTGCCCTTTCCCGAAATCATGGGTGCCCGTGGTGCCCGCCTTTACCTCCCAAAACTTGTAACTAAAAGTTTCCCTGAGCTTTCAGCTTTTTTTTTTCCGCCCTTTTGCTGCATGACTTTATCAAGGGCTACATTCCTGCTTTAGGGTTTTTTTGGGCCCGTTTTGCCCCCTTAAGTGCCCAGGGAATTTTTAGTGAAACGATTTAAGAGCGGCGGCAGTCATCTGGTGTAAATTCTAAAACACAAAAAAGTATGAAGAAACCAAAAAAGCTCCCTCTGCATATTTAAGCATGGCACAATGTTTACAGGGACCATGGGGGCGGGTCTTTTTGGGAGCTGGAAATAGCTGTTTTTAAAAGCGATTCGTGCCCAAAGTAATTTTGTCGGAAAAAGAATTTTTGTCGAAAAGTTTGGCGAAGGGGACCCTTTGAATTTTTGGAAATTCGCCATCTCTAAATTAGAATTTTTTTTAAATGGAAAACAACAGCATCATTTCCCTCTGCCCCTAGTTTTATGCATCCTAGTGCTAAACATGTGAAAAAATATAAAAATCTCAAAAAAAAATAGGGTTTAAAAATAAGTTTTTTTTTCCTAATTTGCAGTGATGATGGCTAGGGGCCGTAACTGTATTTTACATCTCTTACAGATTCAGAAATCAAATTTAAGATCCTTTTTCCCTTTATTTTAAAAAACATGAATTTCCCCCAGAATTTGCTGCCCCATTTTAGTTTTCCCTTTTCCCAAAGGGCATGAAAGCAGACTATCCTCAATCAATCCGGCTAATCTACATGGGGTTAAATGTCCCAGTTTCCACAGAGAATCCACATGGATTCAGTATCAAGAAGTGACATGTTCCTCATCTTTCTGCAACATAGATTTCAATACTGCATCAGAAAAACTGTAAAAGTAGGACAGGAGACACAGTTAACCTCTATGACAGTTATCACTTATGTCCACCAGTAAGAAACTAAGAAAGCTAAGGAACTGAGGAGCAAAGTTTGGTCCAAATAAATGTTAATTAATATCTCCTGCTAACACTCAATTACAACCCTTAGGAGAAGAGAATCCTGTAACTGACCAGTTAATTACACGTACACTAGACAGATATGGTATGTGTGCACCCAAGGTTCCCCAAATTTTAAATTTTCCCCGAACCCAAAAAAAGGTTACCCCTTTAAAATTTAAAATTTTGTTGCACAACCTTTTTTAGTTTTAAAAAACTGCAAAACAAAATGATTTATTAACTCTCAAAGAGACTTTCTTTTACCTGTCCACCCGGTTTTTTTTGTTCCACTCCTCAAAAAGGGGGGGAAAATCCTTGGGGGACACTCTGGGTTCCAGCTGTTTTCAGGGGTTTTTAAAGGGGCCCCTTTAGACTGTATTTTTTCAGCTACTTCCCCCAAAAATGTTCAAAAGGTTTGGATTCAGGGCTCTTAGAAGCCACTTTAGAATGGCCTAATGCATTGCTCTTATCCATTCTTGGAATTTTTTAGCTGTCGGTTTTGGGTCATTAATTTGCCCTTAAAAAAAAAAACCAATGTGATGTAAACTGGACCCCAAACTTTCTGACACTGGGCAAAACCCCTTTCACTTTAGAAAAGCCTGATAGTCTTGAAATTTCATTGTACTCTGGAGAGAATCAAGACACCCGGTGTTGAATGCAGCATAGCTGACCCAAAAAATAACTAAGCCTCTTCAAAGTTCTATAGTAAGTACAGTGTTCTTTTCTTGGTAAGGCTCATTTTATGTCTATGAACACAGAGCTGATGTCACTTGCCAAAACCTCCAGTTTGGTCTCATCTGTCCAAAGGACATTTCCTTAGAAGCTTTGTGGCTTATTAATATGCATTCTTGAAATTTCCAGTCTCACTTTTTTATAATTTGCTTTCATCAGTGGTTAAACTTTTTGTGGTTTAGCGATTACGTTGACTTTCCCACATGGGCGATAGCGATGTCGGCCCCATCGATAAAGGGTTTTTTGTTTAGTTTGAGGGAGCGTTTTTGAGCGATTGGCCCCTTTAAAATCTATGGGAAAAAAACAAAAACCGTTAATTTCTTTTCACCCCAAACAGGGGTGGAGAAATGGAAATTTAAAAATCCCAAAAAGTCAAAAGGGTAAGTGCAAAATTCTTAGGCCCAACCCCATTAGGGTTAAAAAAAGCCCAAAAAAAAAAAAACCCCCACACCATTCCCCTATCCCTGTCCCTTTTACCAACAGCATGACCCCCTTAAATCATGCCAAACCCCCAAAATTAAAAAAATGGGCCCGAAGGCAGTTTGATTTTTTCCCCAAAAAATTTTTTACTTGAACCGGAAAATTGAATATCCCCGCCCGCATGAAAACCCAAAACTTTTCATGGGCCCCAAAATTTAAAAAATTTCCGGAAAAAGGAGTTTTTTCAACCACCATTTTAGTTTTACTGGACATTGACTTTTACCTGTTGGGCCACAGCATTTAACCCCAAACCTGCATGTAAAACCCCCAATTTAAAAAATGCCGGAAAAAAAAGGGGTTTTTCAACCACTTTTTTGTTTCATGGACATTGAATAACTGTCCTGGGCCACAGCATGGGGCCCCCAAAAAAAGGGATGAACCCGGCACATTTAAAAAAATGCCGGAAAAAAAAGTCTTTCAACCACCATTTTAGTTTTACTGGAATTGACTTTTTCCTGTCCTGGGCCCCCAAACATGAGCCCCCAAAACCCGCATAACCCACAGATTTAAAAAGTGCCGGAAAAAGGGGAGTCTTTAAAACCCCCATTTTAGTTTCACCCGGAAAATTTGACTTACCTTTTTTGGGGGAAAAAGCATGGCCCCAAAAAACCTTTCATAACCCCCCGATTTAAAAAAATGCCGGAAAAAGGGGTCTTTTCAAAAAAACCAATTTTGTTGAATTGGACATTTTATTTTTTTAACCTGTCCTGGGGGCCACAGCTTTAGCCCCCAAAAATGCATGACCCCCAAAATTTAAAAAAATGCCCGGGAAAAAGGAGTCTTTCAACCCCCTTTTTTGTTTCCCCTGGGGAAAATTTACTATACCTGTCCTGGGCCACAGCAGAACCCCGGGGCCCGGGTTACAGTGGGTGCGGGAAAAGCCCGGTGGCGTCCCCCCCATCTATTTTAAAATGCCCGGGGGTTTTAAAAAGGCCCCGATGACGCAGCAACGAAAACTGGGCGTGTTGAAGGGAGAGTGCGGAAACGGAAGTGTGAGACTCCAAACCTTCCCCCAGGAAAACAGTAAAAACAGGGTAAACGATTGCCCCTTTT
>JAODAL010010352.1:0-105613 GCA_025379985.1 Phyllomedusa bahiana | reverse complement strand
GTTTTTTTTTCCCCCTTAATCACCACCCCGGTAGTAGGAAGCCCATAGACCTTGATTTAAAAATGGGTTTAAAAAAATTGGGTTTTTGTTTAGGGTCCCTATGACCCGTTTTCAGTACTCAGCAAGATGAAACCAAGACGTACTCAACCTTTGGGCCTCCAAATGTTTATGGCTTTACCACATGGGGGGTTTTCCTGAGAAGCTGAGGTTTGTAGCTTAACAACAGCTGCAGAACCCTTGGTTGAACACCTTTGTCCTTATCAGCTTAGGTAATTTTGTCAACACAAATTCCTGAAAAACTTCATTGATATTTCAGGAAAAGTATTATTGGATATTTTCTACTATTCGCAAGGCATGTATAGACATGTACTGTATTGTCTGTAACTATATTATGCATACATTACCGAAGTCTTTAAGACAGGTCAGATCAGGTTGACCTATTTCATAGTGATGCACCTTAGAAGTTAGGTCTTTAGTATCTGACTAATTAACAACTTTATGAATATTTGATCTATGTGTATAGTTGACCTCACCTTGTAAAATCATAGGACCTCTCATTAGGGATACCTGCTTAACTCAGTGCTGCTGGTCTCATAGTTCAGACATATATGCAGTTGCAAGAAAAGTCATCTCATGCTGCACTAATGGTCTGATTGTCATAAGTCCCAATTACAGACAAGTACCACCTAACTAAACTGTTCTATGGGAGTTCCCAGTACAGGGGAGCACTGTGTTCTCTCCATTCTGTTCTATGGAAGTTCCCAGTACATGGGAGCGCTGTGTTCTCCATTGTGTTCTATGAGAGTTCCCAGTACAGGTGAGCACTGGGTTCTCCATTCTGTTCTACGGTAGTTCCCAGTACAGGGGAGCGCTGTGTTTTCCATTCTGTTCTATATGATTTCCTAGGACATGGGAGTGCTGTGGTCTCCATCCTTTTCTATGGGAGTTCCCAGTACAGGGGAGCACTGTGTTCTCCATTCTGTTCTATGGGAGTTCCCAGTACATTGGAGCACTGTGTTTCTCCATTCTGTTCTATGGTAAGTTCCCCTTACAGGGGGGGGCGCTGTGTTCTCCATTCTGTTCTATAAAGGGGTTTCCCAGTACAGGGGAGCGCTGTGTTCTCCATTTTGCTTTATAGGAGTTCCCAGTACAGGGGAGTGCTGTGTTCTCCATTCTGTTCTATGGGAGTTCCCAGTACAGTGGAGCGCTGCGTTCTCCATTCTGTTCTATGGGAGTTCCCAGTAGAAGGGAGCGCTGTGTTCTCCAGTCTGTTCTATGGGAGTTCCCATTACAGGGGAGCGCTGTGTTCTCCATTCTGTTTTATGGGAGTTCCCAGTACAGGGGAGCGCTTTGTTCTCCATTCTGTTTTATGGGAGTTCCCAGTACAGGGGAGCACTGTGTTCTCCATTCTGTACTATGGGTGTTCCCATTACAGGAGAGCGCTGTGTTCTCCATTCTGTACTATGGGTGTTCCCATTACAGGAGGGCGCTGTGTTCTCCATTCTGTACTATGGGTGTTCCCATTACAGGAGAGCAGTGTGTTTGGCCGTACTCAGATCTCCCATAGAACAGAATGAAGAGACCGGTTCTCCATTCTAAACCAACGCTTTTGGGGACCTGTTCCCGAGATAGGTGCAAATTCCAGAGGTGGGATCTGCACCTATCTGACTTTGATGGCCTATCCTATCAGTCCATAATGGGAACACCCCTTTAATCGACATATACTTTCTTCTTGTTATCATCTCCATCTGGTTTTCACTCAGTTGCAGTTAAAAATGGTGCAATACTTCAAGTATGATTTTATTTGCCTTTTCTCAAGACACAGGAGCTGAAATGAAATCTGTGAAATTCGTTGAACATGTCTTATTTTCTTAACCTCATAACCTCAGTAGCTATGAAACGCTGACTTACGTTAAGCATGAGCGGAATAATCCGTGTTGACAGCGCAAGTGGTTTTTTCATAGTCTTTATGGACTCTGAAGTAAATCCAAAGATTTTGCAGAAGGAGCCAACGTACGCCCATTGCTACGACGAAGATATGTGAAAATATTCAGATTTCAGGTAATGGGGACAGCAAGGTCCTCCCCTCACACCCACCGTCAGCCCTACTGCAAAAACTGCCAATTTGGGAAAAGGGCCCCGTCCCCATCGTAAGAAAAGCCTTGAGTTTTTAAACTTTCTTTGGGTGGGTTAAAGGAATTTTTTCCTTTCAGGGGAAACACTTAGTTCCCTGGAAAATTTTCCCCCGGGGCCTTTTTAAAAAATTTTGTCAACGTTCCTTTGGGAGCAACTGCCTGGCACATCGGGGGACCTTAGATTTTTTAAAACAGTTATGGGTTGGATTCGGGTTTTTTGGGGGGGAAACCTTTTGGGGTTAGAAATTTTGCATGTCATGTTCTCCTACAAGACTTCATTGTAGTTTAAAAGGGGTTTTCCATAAAGAATTTTGGTTTAATCCTAAGAATTTTGACTGATAGGTTTCGGTTCCACCTAATGGGACTTGGGGCTGGGTCTCAGGAAAGGGCCCCCAAAAGTGTTGGCTCAGAATGGAAAACCGGTCATACTTGCGCAGGACTCTCCATTCTGTTCTACGGGAGTTCTAAGTACAACCAAACACAGCGCTCTACTTTCCTGGGAAACCCCCAAAAACGAATGGGGGAACACAGCGGGACCCCTGTACTGGGAACTGCCCTAGAAAACCCAAAAGGAGAACAAAGGGGCCCCTGTTCTAGGAACTTCCTTTTAAAACCCAATGGGGAACAAAGGGGCTCCCCTGTACTAGGAACTTCCCTGAAAACCCAATGGAGAACAAAGCCCCTCCCCCCGTACTGGGGAAATCACAAGAAAAAACAAATTTAAGAACACAACGCTCCCCCGTACTGGGAACTCCCATAAAATGAAAGGAGAACACAGCCCCTCAACTGGAAATGGGAACTCCAATAGAACAGAAAGGAAGACCAAGCGCTCCCATGTAAATAGGAACTCCCATAGAACAAAAAGATGAACGCAGAGCTTTTCCCGACTGGGAAATCCCCTAGAATAGAAGGAGAAAACAGTGGCTCCCGTAACTGGGGAAAACCCCATAAAAAGGGAATGGAGAAAAACCCCCACCCTTCCCCCCTTTTCTGGGGAACTCCCCTAAAAACAAAATTTAGAACACAGCTCCCCCTGGGGGGGGGGGGGGGGGGGGGGGGGGGCGGGGGGGGGGGGGGGGGGGGGGGGGGGGGGGGGGGGGGGGGGGGGGGGGTTTTGGGGGGGGGGGGGGGGGGGGGGGGGGGGGGGGGGGGGGGGGGGGGGGGGGGGGGGGGCGGGGGGGTTTAGGAGGGAAGAATTTGGGGAAAAAAAAGTTATGGTTTTTTGGGTTAATTTGGAAAAAAAAAAAGCGCTCCCCTTTCTGGGGAAATCCCTTTGAAAAAATGGAGAACAAAGCGCTCCCCCGGACTGGAACTCCAAGAACAAAAGGAGAACACAGCACTCCCCTGTACTGGGAACTCCCATAGAACAGAATGGAGAACACAGCGCTCCCCTGTACTGAATCCTTAGCAGTGGTCCTCTAATGGGGTATATGGTAGTTGGTTTTTGTCTGAACCAAAGATGGATCCTGAACAGAGGTCTCTTAATCGGGTATATGGGGTCGGTTTTCTGAAGTTGGGAAAATGAAGTGCCAAAAAACCCAAAACACTACCGTTGCTGATAACAAGCAATAAGGTCCTATCCAATTGATGTTCTTACTGCAACGGCGCGTGTCCCAGTCCGACACTCAGTCCGCGGCTGCGCTCATCACCTGGATGCACGCACTCCCACTCCCATCTACTGGTCCGCTGCAATCTTACTTACTCCATCCCGGCCTGCTTCCTCCCCAATTACCACACTTCTCTGCCTCCTCCTGCTGCTAGACGCACCTTCCTCTGTGTCTGAATCTAGGCGCGGTATCCTAGATTTAAAGGGCCAGCGGGCAACAGGTATTCTGTCTCTACCAATGCCCTTTAGACAAGGGCTTTTTAGGGATTCCTCTTCCTGCCGTCTGTGCCCAGTAGTTGGTGTCCATTCCCTAGCAAATCCTACCTACTCTACCCTCTGCATCTAGCCTGTCTGACCTCCGCCTGCTACGTGCGGTTCTGCCTGTGCCTGCCTCCCTGTCCATCCAACTGCTCCACATTCTGGCCCGTTACGGTGTTCCACACTTCCTGCTTTGGCTGTCACCCCTAAGACCTGCGTCGTGGGTAGCGACCTGGGAGTTCCCTACACCTAAAAGCCCAACCGGGCTTGTGGTGGGCTCGGGTGAAGACAAGGGGCTCCTTAGACTCCGCTCCCCGGTGTAGGCTACGCCAACTCTACGCTGTGGCCAGTGGACCCACCTTAGGGTGTGTTCACACAGCTTATTTTGACATGGTTTTGGATGAGATTTTCAAAGCATTTCCTCGCCCAAAAGCACATCAAAACCTCGCCTGAAACACGCTTCTTCAGAAAAGGTTTTAGGCCCCGTTCACACGGCGGTTCTGGCCGCGGGTTTCGCTCCCGCGGCCGAAACCTTGTCGATTCTTGCCGCAAACTCGCGTCTCCCGACGCGGGTTTGCGGTGCGGGCGCTGGGCGTGGTCTCGCCGTGAATGGGGCGTAGATAGGGGCGCAGCTTGCGTCGTGGGTTTGCCCCCTTGCAAACTAATAGCTGGGGGGCAAACCGCGCCGCGAGCCGGAACCGGCAGCCATTACCGCGGCCAAATCCGTCGTGTGAACAGGGCCTTAGAGGCGTTTCTCGGCGAGGTTTTGGGCGAGGTTGTAGATCAGGTTTTGGATGAGGTTTTCACCCATACATATTAATAGCCAGGACAAAACCGCGCCCAAAATGCCCCAAAACCGCGCCAAAACCGTGCCAAAGACCGTGCCCAAAACACGCTTCAAGAATTGACATGACACTTCTTTCCAACCAGGTTTTACATAGGAATCAATTAAATGAACTGGGGACGTTTTGGAAGCATTTTGGACGAGGAAACGCTCCGAAAACCTCGTCCAAAACCTCTTCCAAATAAGCCGTGTGAACATGCCCTCAGAGGCGTTTCTCGGCGAGGTTTTGGGCGAGGTTTTCGATGAGGTTTTCACCCATGCAAATTAATAGCCAGGACAAAAACCGCGCCTAAAACACGCTCCAAGAATTGACATGACGCTTCTTTCCAAAGAAGCGCATAAAAACCTCGTCGTGTGTGAACTACAACGAGGTTTTACATAGGAATCAATTAAAAAAAAAACTGGGGGCGTTTTGGACGAGGTTTTGGGCGAGGAAACGCTCCGAAAACCTTGTCAAAAACCACATCAAAATAAGCCGTGTGAACGTGGCCTTACTCTATGCCTCTTACCTGCGTTGCTACCAGCAATGCCTCATCCGTATTTGCACTGTTTGTGCCGCTCTAATATTTACACGTGGAGTTTTGCTTTTCCTTTAACCTACTTTAAGGGTCCTGGTAGAAACTGCTCCCTCTGGATTGCATAAAGATCCTCCAGTGTCTTAGCAGTCCGTGCGTCGGGGAGCTGTGCCGGCTGCAAAACGCGCGTGCTACGTGTCAAGTAAAATTTAAGTCAGATGCTAAGAGCAAAATTAAAATAGAACAGTGATGTTCTACAGAGTCGCCTGGAATGTGCCTTTCCCATTTTTTTGCTCGGCCGGCACCCATACTTCTTCCAGCTCTATTCATATTCGGCCTAATACATCTTTCTTTGCGACGTCTATTGATTCATGTAAATTGCGTTGCTATATTCAGCAAAGAGTCGTATTGTTTACGGGCTGAGTGTCTTTTTTTATTATTTTTGGGAAGACTCTGGCGAAGTGCTCAGGGCTGACGGTGTATAAAGAAAATGTGCATTGCTTTATAGTATTAACCCACTGCTACAGTTCTCTTCATGATGCACTTGGGACACCATGGATCATAACCAATTATGACCATTTTTTGAATGGATCCTAACAGATCCTATTGGATACGTTATATTGGATACATTAGTAGTGTCCAAAGACGAATTTGCCTACTTGATGGATATATAGGTCCATTCCGATCAATCGTGGTCCATTTATTGGATCCATTATGATCCAATTTTTCCTCCTTTGACTGAAAACGGGCCCATCGGGTTCTTGTAATTTTTTTCCAGATTGATTAGTGCAGCGTGCAGCTGGCTGTCTAAGAAGGAAAATCCTGATGGAAAAGAACTCAAAAAGCGTTAGATGCTGATCTAATGACAAATGGCACCGAGGATTGTAAATTATTTAGCACTGAATGATGTATAATTGATCTAAAACAGGTTGAACTTGATGGACGTGTGACTTTTCAGCCTAAGTAACTATGTAACTGAAGTGTGAACAAATCCTAAGCTTGGACCTTAACTCCTTCCTGCATAGAGGCATAACTATACGTCAATTTAGATGGTGTATTCCCCAAAATCGGAGCACGGTTAGATCCAGAGGATAGTCCAGACACATAAGCTGTATCTATGGCATCTATATGTATCTATGGCAGCTGAGCAGCATGATGACTTAGTGGTTAGTGGTTGGCTCAGTGGTTAATAAGGTGCAGAATGGTGGCTTAGTTGATAGCACAGTAGAGCCTGGTAGCTCAGTGGTTAGCACAGGATAGCATGGTGACTCAGTGGTTAGCACAGTGGCTCAGTGGCGTGCACCGTAAACCACAGTGACTCACTGGTTAGCAGGATGTCGCATGGTGGCTCAGTAGTTAGTACAGTGTAGCACAGTGGCTCAGTGGTTAATAAGGTGCAGAATGGTGGCTTAGTTGATAGCACAGTGTAGCATGATGGCTTAATGGATTAGCATAGTGCAGCATGTTGGCTCAGTGGTTAGCACAGTGCAGCATGGTGGCTCAGTGGTTAGCACAGTACAGATTGGTGACTCAGTGGTTAGCATAGGATAGCATGGTGACTCAGCGGTTAGCACAATGTAGCACAATGACTTGGTGGCTTGCACAGTGCAGCACAGTGGCTCAGTGGTTAGCACAGTGCATAATGTTGGCTTAGTGGTTAGCACAATATAGTATGGTGGCACAGGGGTTAGCACAATGTAGCACGGTGGCTCAGTGGTTGCACATTGCAGCACAGTGGCTCAGTGCTTAGCACAGTAGATGCAGTGATTGAGCATGTGGATGGTGTAGTGCTCAGATGATAGCATGGAGGCTACATGTAGTTGGTGGACACAGTATAGCATGGTAGTGGCTCAGTGGTTAGCACAGTGTAGCACGGTGGCTCAGTGGCTTGCACTTTGCAGCACAGTGGCTCAGTGCTTAGCACAGCGCAACATGTTAGCTTGGTGGTTAGCACGATATAACATGGTGGCTCAGTAGTTAACACAGTGCAGCATGGTGGCTCAGTGGTTAGCACAGTGCGAGGTGGTAGTGCTTGCATGGTGTGGCTAGACATGATGGTCAGGCAGCCAGTTTAGCATAGCGGCTCAGTGATTAGCACAGTGCAGCATGGTAGCTTAATGGTTAGCAATGGACAGCATGGTCGTTACACATGGTGACCATAGAGACACAGTGACTTTAGTTACCCCCAGTATTTCTTCTTCCTCACATCAGTCTTTGAGGGTCCAGGAGGCAGAGATATGAGGTGTTGTTTGGTGGAGCCCCCCCCCCTACTGTTGACCTGCTTTAGCCTGTCACACGTTAGGCTTTCCCTATCGGTTCTGCAGGGTGCAGTAAAATCTACACTTCTTTCCTTGACCCTATTAGGGGACAACATCCCAGCTGACCACAGTGTTCGCTCCATGTCACCGACAGCCTCAGCGACAGCTCCAGCACATGTCGAGTGGCGGCAATGAGTGTAAGCGCTTTAGGCTACCAGCTTCATGCAGAAGAAGAGAGGATTATTCTAGTAACTTACAGCATCGACCAAAGGACAAGTTACTTTTGAATGTTCATCTTCTCTAAATCTCTTCCAATGTTCTAATTCTGCCTAAAGCAGTGAATTCCCCATTGTGCTCCTCAGACATCTCCTCTGTTCTCTTCTCCAGGTTTACTGCGGCTAGAGGAGTTGGTCCGTCAGTTCCTAATATCAAAAAGATACGCTTTCCGTGCGGATGTTGGACGACACGAACGACCCGACACCTTTATTGAAGGAAATTCGTGACGATAAAGTGTCCACCATCATTATAGACGCCAACGCAACTGTGTCCCATCTCATCCTGAGGAAGGTCAGCTTTTCTTAAAGGGAATGTACCATCAGGAAATGACCCATTGTTTAATTCATGTTTTTATGTTAAATTAATTTTTTTAAAGAATTGTTGGTTGCATTTTTCATTATATTTTTCATATTACTATCAATATTTTTTTAAAAAATAGTGAAATCCTGCAGTTCTCACTTTGGCCACTAGGCCTAATAATAGTTTAACAGTTCCTGATCAGTAGAGAAAACTTTTCTGCAGTCTTCTCATCATCCAGCACAGGCAGGATTACACTGAAAAAAGATACCAGTATGTATAGATAATACAGGATTCACCATTCACAATAGTCTGACCCTTCCTGTTCTGTAGAGAGAACTTTTCAGCAGTCTCCTCATTTTCAGCACGGGCAGGATTACACTGAAAGGTTACACCAAAGTGTATAGATAACACAGGATCCACCAGTTACAATAGGAGATGTCACCGCTCCCCCTCTCTCCTTCCTGCACACTGACTTCTTCCCAAGTCACAGAGCATGCCCACAACACTCTCCAAAAGAAGGATCCATATTCACAGTAGTCTGACCCTTCCTGTTCTGTGGAGAAAACTTTTCCGCAGTCTCCTCATTATCAGCGCAGGTAGGATTTAGCTGAAAGGTGACACCAATGTGTATAGATAACACAGGATCCACCAGTCACAATAAACTGATACTTCCTGTTCTGTAGAGATCACTTCCCCGCAGTCTCCTCATTATCAGCGCAGGCAGGATTACGCTGAAAGGTGACACCAATGTGTATAGATAACACAGGATCCAACAGTTCACAATAGTCTGACCCTTCCTGTTCTTGAGAAAACTTTTCGCAGTCTCCTCATTATCAGCGCAGTAGATTTAGCTGAAAGGTGACACATGGTATAGATAACACAGATCCACCAGTCACAAAAACTGATACTCCGTTCGTAGAGATCTCCCAAGTCTCCTATTATCAGCGCAGCAGGATACGCTGAAAGTGACACCAATGTGTATAGATATCACAGGTTCCCACAGTCACACTAGTCTGACCCTTCCGGTTCTGTGGAGAAAACTTTTCCGCAGTCTCCTCATTATCAGCGCAGGTAGGATTTAGCTGAAAGGTGACACCAATGTGTATAGATAACACAGGATCCACCAGTCACAATAAACTGATACTTCCTGTTCTGTAGAGATCACTTCCCCGCAGTCTCCTCATTATCAGCGCAGGCAGGATTACGCTGAAAGGTGACACCAATGTGTATAGATATCACAGGATCCAACAGTCACAATAGTCTGACCCTTCCTGTTCTGTGGAGAAAACTTTTCCGCAGTCTCCTCATTATCAGCGCAGGTAGGATTTCGCTGAAAGGTGACACCAATGTGTATTGATAACACAGGGTCCATCATTTACAATAGGAGATGGTCACAGAACCTCCTCTTTCCCTCCCTGCACAATGACTTCTTCCTAGGTCACCAAGCATGGCTAGAAAACTCTCCTATAGAAGTCAGTGGGTCTGCTCCTGTTCACAGGCTCCTAGACCATACAGCTGTTGTAAAGCATCGCTCTAAATGTTGTTAAAAACAGCTCAGGCAAGATGGCCGCCCCCATAATCATACACAGTCAACAGAAATAAAAAAAAAATCCACAACCAGAAAATAAAAATGGCTAAGAAAAAAAGAATATGGATCAGGGTCTGGTTTTAATTAGTAAAAAAAAAAAAAATTGCCAATAAATTCCCGTTAATAACTTTTTAGTTTTTTCACTCTTACAGGCCTCCGAGCTTGGGATGACGTCGGCTCATTACAAATACATTCTGACAACAATGGTGAGACTGGAGGTCAATGGGAGGGAGGGGATCTTGCATGGATGTGATCAGGGAATGTGAGGCCACCACTACTTTTCATCAGTGTCGGGAGCCATATGAGTGGATGAGGGTAGTGGTAAGAAGGATAGGCGTACATGTAACTAAATTTGCTTTTTGTTGCAGGACTTTCCCTTGCTATCCTTGGAGGGGGTGGTAAGCGACCATTCCAATATCTTAGGATTTTCCATGTATAACAGTAGCCATCCCTTTTTCTTGGAGTTCCTGAGGAGCCTCAATATGTCCTGGAGAGAAAATTGTGAGCTGAGCACTTACCTGGGGCCAGCGGTAAGTCAGGGTGTTATGATGGAACAGATAGATCTTCTCTGCTTTGCATTCTTTCATGCATGAAGACACAGAAGAGTACTGTAGAGAAAACTTTTCAGGTTCTATACAGCACGCAGGATACACTGAAGAATACCATGTGTATAGATAACCGACCACATCACCATAGACTATGCTCAGTTCTGTAAGATCACTCCTGCTTCTCAAATATCAGAAAGCAGATTACACTGAAAGAGAACAAGTGTATATATAACCGGATCCACCAGTCACCATGACTAAGCCTCATGTTCTGTAAGATCACTTCCCTGCAGTTACTAAATCAGACGAGGATTACACTGAAAGGAGAACCAATGTTATAGATAACAGAGATCCACCATCACCATGATAAGACACATGAAGAGTCTGTAGAGATCACTTTCTGCAGTCTCCTCATTATCAGCACAGGCAGGATTACACTGAAAGGAGATACCAATGTGTATAGATAACACAGGAGTCACCAGTCACCATAGACTAATGCCTCATGTTCTGTAGAGATCACTTCCCTGCAGTCTACTAAATATCAGAACAGGCAGGATTACACTGAAAGGAGATACCAATGTGTATAGATAACTCAGGATCCACCAGTCACCATAGACTAATGCCTCATGTTCTGTAGAGATCACTTCCCTGCAGTCTACTAAATATCAGCACAGGCAGGATTACACTGAAAGGAGACACCAATGTCTATAGATAACACAGGATCCACCAGTCACCATAGATGAATGCCTCATGTTCTGTAGAGATCACTTCCCTGCAGTCTACTAAATATCAGAACAGGAAGGATTACACTGAAAGGAGATACCAATGTGTATGGATAACACAGGATCCACCAGACACAATAGAGATATTTCCTGTTCTGTAGAGATCACTTCCCTGCAGTCTCCTCATTATCAGCACAGGCAGGATTAAACTGAAAGGTGACACCAATATGAATAGATAACACAGGATCCACCAGTCACAATAGTCTGACACTTCCTATTCTGTAGAGATCACTTCCCTGCAGTCTCCTCATTATCAGCACAGACAGGATTACACTGAAAGGAGACACCAATGTGTATAGTTAATACACAATCCACAGGATCTCTCTCCCCCTCTTTACTTTTACCTGTCACTTTTCTAGAAAATATTTTGGGTCATAGAGTTGGCACCCGCCAACGGTCAATGTGTATGTCGACTTCCCGACTCTCTCCTGACATATAATGTTGGGGGAGGGTCAGTTCAGTCATATTGAATTTCAACATCATACGGGGGCATGCTGGCACTTGTAGTTCCACAGCTACTATCTGCTGTGGAACATGGAACTACAAGTGCCAGCATGCCCCTTAAGTCTCTGTAACTAGGGGGCAGATGTAAGTCGGAACGGTGTAAGTCGGGGACTGCCTGTATACTCCAAGTTTTGTTATTTGATTTCTATCTGGACACAGAAGACTTGAAAATTAGGAGATTGGCTGCAAAGGACTAAGTTATATTACGCGTATCATTGTGTTGTACTAGAGTGTGTCCAACACAAAAAGGTGAGAATCACAGATGATGAGATTATACTAAAGATACATTATACAGAGATTTGAAATATACTACACCAGAAAGCGACTTACTCTCTCTTTACTTTTACAAGTGTCATTTGGGAGATTACAGACTGCATAAGGGCTTGAGAATATAGCCTGAAACGCGTCAGTTTTTTTAATCCTTTTTTATATGTTTTCATTTTTACTGAGCTTCCAATAAACTACTGCTTTTTTTTTATTACATTTTGGATCACTGGACGTTGTCTTTCCACATACTGTGTATAGTATTAGGACAGAAAGAGTGGAATGAGGAGAATCTGCTACATAATGGGTCTAACAGTAGAAAAGTACACAGTAGAAAGTATGGAGTACTGGTGTTTACCTTCTCTGACTGTTTTTCGGGTAAAACCCTTATGATGTTGATAGTCTGGGGACTCTACATATATATGTTTGCTTATAGTTTCCATCTCATTTTTCTCAGCTTTCAGCCGCACTTATGTTTGATGCCGTACATGTCGTAGTCAGTGCCGTGCGGGAGTTGAACCGGAGCCAGGAAATTGGCGTCAAGCAGCTGTCCTGTAGTACGTCACAAATCTGGCAACATGGGACCAGCCTCATGAACTATCTGCGAATGGTATGGAGCACCCACCACTTCTCCTAAACATAACAATGAACCATTGGGTTATCAAAGAATGGAAAACCACTTTGTTCCAAAAACTACACCACACCTTTTCCCTTTACCCTAACCCTATTGTAGCTGTAGTTGTGGCTCCATTGGAGTGAATGGAGCTGAGCTGCACTACCAAACACAACCTGTGGATAGGTGTGGCGCTGTTTTTGAAGCCCAGCAGCCATGTTTTTGTAATCCTCAACAATCTCCTTAGTAGGATTCCTGGCAACGATTTCATAAAGTAGAAGCATTGTGGTTTCCAAAGATAATAAACTCCATTGAAGTAGTTCATAGAAGGTGCTCAGAATATTCAGATATCAATAGGTAAAGCTTAAAACAGGTTCATTTGGTCTGTCCTGATGTGACTTATATTAAATGGCATTGTTGAATATATTCACACCCTTTATATTAATATCAGATACTAGACCAGACCCCTTAGTTAATTTCAGATCTCAGTCCAGTCCCGTTATTAATATCAGACCTCAGACCAGACCCCTTATTCATATCAGACCTCAGTCCAGTCCCCTTATTAATATCAGACCTCAGACCAGACCCCTTATTAATATCATACCTCAGACCAGACCCCTTATTAATATCAGACCTCAGACCAGACTCCTTATTAATATCAGACCCCAGACCAGACCCCTCTCATAATTTTAGACCCCAGAGACCCCAGACCCTTTATTAATTTTATCTGCAAGACCAGACCCCTGATTAATTTGAGATGCAAGACCAGACCCTTTACTTAATTTCAGGCCACAGACCAGACCCCTTAACTAATTTTAGACCCCAGACACGCACTCACAGTCATCCATTCACTTCTATGGGAGCTTCTGAATACAGCCGAATGCACACACATACACCATATTCAGAAGCTCCCATAGAAGTGAACAGAGAGGATGGTCTCAAGTCCTGCCCTCCTCATTCTCATGCAAGGCAAGCCCGCAGCTAGCTGCAAGTGGCCAGTGCAGGGGATTTTACCTCATGGCAAAGCTCCTTTAATTTCTACTGCAAGACCAGACCCCTTAACTAATATCAAACCTCAGACCTGACTCCTTCATTAATATCAGACCTCAGACCAGACTCCTTATTAATATCAGACCTCAGACCAGACTGCTTAATTAATATCACACCCCAGACCAGACCCCTTAATTAATATCACACCCCAGACCCGACCCCTTAATTAATATCAGACCTCAGACCAGACTCCTTAATTAATAACAGACCTCAGACCAGACTCCTTAATTAATTTTAGAGCTCAGACCAGACTCCTTAATTAATATCAGACCCCAGACCAGACTCTTTAATTAATATCAGACCTCAGACCAGACTCCTTAATTAATAACAGACCTCAGACCAGACTCCTTAATTAATTTTAGAGCTCAGACCCGACTCCTTAATTTATATCAGACCCCAGAGCAGACCCTTTAATTAATATCAAACCTCAGACCAGACACCCTATATGATTCAGACCTCAGACCAGACCCCCTATATGATTATCAGACCTCAGACCAGACACCCTATATGATTATCAGACCTCAGACCAGACACCCTATGTGATTATCAGACCTCAGACCAGACCCCCTATATGATTATCAGACCTCAGACCAGACACCCTATGATTATCAGACCTCAGACCAGACACCCTATGATTATCAGACCTCAGACCAGACCCCTTACTAATATCAGACCTCAGACCAGACTCCCTATTAATATCAAACCTCAGACCAGACACCCTATGATTATCAGACCTCAGACCAGACCCCTTACTAATATCAGAACCTACAACCAGACCCCTTATTAATATCAGACCTCAGACCAGACTCCTTATTAATATCAGACCTCAGACCAGACCCCTTATTAATTTCAAATTCAAGATCAAACCTCTTAAGTAATATCAGACCCAGGACCAGATACACTACATATATTCGGATCCGAATATTAAAATTAGACCCCTAAATTAATTTCAGGCCTCTGACAAGACCCCTAATATAATCCAGACCACAGATTAGACTGAAAAATTCTCTATAAACTGTATGCTTAGGAGAGCCTGGATGACTCCTGGTGAACCGGGCACGTGGACACACCTGCTTATGACGCATAGGAGTGTCTCTCATTTTTAAAAATCTTCTTGAAGTGTCTTTAGGATTGTACAGTAAAGCGGCCCCAACCATCCAATGTTCCAGACATTATGCGAGGCAGTCAATGTACAGTCCCAAAAAAAACACCTTCATTTCCCTTCTATAGGGTCATTAATATTTAGCAAAAATATAAAAATCAGCTACATTGGTTCAGTGACTATTTGTATGCCAGCTGCATAGCATAGAGTGTAAGGTGATGGGATCTCTAGGGACCAGGATGACGTGTGCCTAGAGATATAGCTAAGAGGCCTAATGTATGTGAATTTATAACATGGAAAGCTAAGGAGCAGAATAATGAGCCTGACAGCCCAGAATAATCTAATAGACACTCGAGATCATTCCGAGAACTATAAGTCATAGATAAACCCTTGTGATAATGTGTCCTAAGTGGAAACATTTCAATTATTAGCATCTTGCTATTACAATTGCAGTGTCCTAGAGAGTTGTCGGTATAACGCTGCACCGCACCGGAAAATTATTGAAATGTGCAAAAAAAAAATTGCTCGCTCTCATGAAAAATTCATCGAATATATACATAATACTTGGAAGGTTGCACAATACCACAATCACACTGTGTGTAGAAGTTACAAAAAATCTGGCAACTGTAGACAAAACAATGGAAACCAAAAGCCTTGCTCGACCAAGGTCACTGCACTGAAGTACGACATATGTAAAAGAGAAACATTGACCACACATCCTTGCTATACGTTGATCTACTGCTCCTCAGCATATTTTTTTTGCAAAAATGAACATGAGGTTCTTTGTGCACTTTTTGATCAAACGGTATAGGCCCACTTGCCACTTCATGGTGACCTTTTTAAAGTGGATCCCTACACAGGTGAGGGGCACAGCCCAGTGGACCAACAGCACCACTGCTGACAGACCTAGCCTCCCGGACGGGGCATTAGGCATGGCAGCAGTGGTGCTGCGGACCACTGGGTTGTGCCCCTTGCTTGTGTGGTTATTGCTGCGGCGGTGGCTGCCATGCAGTGCTATATCCATTAATGTAGGGACCTATTTTAAAGAGGTCGCCGTGAAGTGGCAAGTGGGCTTATACCGTTTGATCAAAAAGAGCCTCATGTTCATTGTTATAATTTTTGCTGAGAAGCATTAGATCAACGTATATTTTGAGGATGTGCGGTCCAAAAATCTCTCTCCCCTCCTAGCACTGAAGTACAAAGCAACACCTTGGTGCCCATAGATGTTCTTATCCCCATGAAGTTCACCTTCGGCTCTTCGAAATACTCTACACGTAGGATAATTGTTCCTCTCTTTGCTTCAATCCTCCCAGGTAGAGTACGATGGACTGACGGGACGAGTAGAGTTTAACAGCAAAGGACAAAGGACAAACTACACTCTACGCATTTTGGAGAAGGCTGGAGATGGCCACCGAGAGGCAAGTGTTGGCGGCATTCAAGGTTGTTCGCTTTGCACAACTGCAATGTCTGTAGACAAGACGCTTGTGCCAGAAATTCAGCACAATTTGCACCAAAAATAATTTCGTACCACATTTATTATATATTTTAGATAGTTTCTAGACGCCTCGACCAACAAAAGTGCGCGTGGTTTTGTGAAAATGGGTGTGGCTAAGCTTGCAATGCTGTGCTCCAAAATGTTGCCGCAGTTAGTGGCATAAAATAAGCCAACTTAAAAAAGTTGTACGGTTAGACTGGATAGTTCTAACCTCCACCAGATTTATGAACACTATGGGCGACATGTCCCAACACGCCAACGCCAGTTTTTTTGGTCTATTTTGCGCCAAAACCACTTTTGACGCCATATTCTTGTTGTAAAAGAACTGTTGTACACCAAAACTAGGCGCATTATACGCCGGGCACGTCACGACATTGTAGTGCACCTAAATATGGTGCGCTGTGGGCCCCCGTTGCGCAATGCGCCTATTGAGGCGCATAACATATGTAATGCGCCTCCGTCAGGCAATGCGCCTCGATAGATGCATTACATATACTACCAATGATATGCTATGTGCCGCCAGTTGCGCAATGCGCCTTTTTTGACGCGATTCACTTTTTAGGCGCAACGTGCGCTTTTAGGTGCAATGCGCCTTTTAAGGCGCATTAAGTTTTCTATGCAAGGTATACCTGAAGCCAGATTTTTGGAAGGATCGGACTTTTGGGCGCACTTTACACTGATTTAATATGCGCCTAAAACAGGCATGGAAACGCCACTTTTCTGACATCTCACCCTATGATATATGTGGTGCATTTTAAGACAGTCTAGGCTAAGGGGGTGTTCACACAACCTATTTGCGGGGCATATTTCGGGGTGAAATTGTGCTGCAATGTGTCCAAAGTACGTCCCACAAATATAGTAAAATCGTGGCACTGATTAAGTGCTATAATAACCCAGCGTATTCCACGACGCGTGTTGTGAGCCCGTAAAAAGAAGTGACATGTCACTTGTTTTGGGCGAGTACACGCCCAAAGTAAGAGGAGGTTGGGTCATAGGGCTGTTGAAAGTACGTGCTGGACAGCACCTACTTTCAACAGCAGACGTATTGCGGCACAAAACCTAACTTCACACTGTCTGAGGGCACGTCTACACAGCAATGATTTCTAGTCACCTTTTAATATGGTGTCATGATTGTGCCTGACAGACCACCAGCTTTGAGCTCTGGTCGCCGGGCACGGCCGTTGCAACTAAAACCGTGGTTTCGGCCGTAGTTTCTTTATATTTGTTTTCACTAGTGTGAACATTGTCACTCTCTCTCTGTTAATTGATTCCTGGCCGACGCCCGTAGTCAGTGTCCTCCAGCACTCGGCTAGTTTGCTTATTTCCTTGCAAGTCTATTTGATTGACAGCCTTGTATTCCAACCCAGTCTTTTGTTGCTTCCACCTGTTACCCTTGTTCTCTGTTCTCTGGTCTCTTATAAAAGGGTTCCTGGGCCATTCCTCCTTACCTGCCATACTGGTTACCTTTTGTGCCTGTAAGCTAGACTGTTACTCTTTCTTGCTTTACCTGTTACCTGACCTTGGCTATACTTACCGACTATTCCTCTGCTTTAGTGATTCTGTACTTCCCAACTGTTGCTGACCCAGCTAGTTTTACCTTCTGTTTTGGTGTTTAGTGTTTGTTTTGTCTGCGTCTTGTGTATTCATCTACTTAGTGTATCTTGCAGGCTTCTGTTGGGGCCATCCTGTTAAAGGGGTTGTCTCACTACACGGATCACTGCTTTTTATGTTCAAGATCTTGAAAAAACAAGTCATTTTGCAACATATGTCCATTCACAGTGTCCTACCTATTCCTAGATATTCCCTCTTGTATGGACGGCATCAGCTCCTCAGGTCACTATAGCTACAAACCTGTTTAATCTCTCATGATAGGCTGCCAGCACTGGTTGCTATAGCTACAGACCTGTTCAGTGTCTCCTGATAGGCTGCCAGCACTGGCTGCTGTAGCTACAGACCTGTTCAATCTGTCATGATAGGCTGCCAGCACTGGTTGCTGTAGCTACAGACCTGTTCAATCTGTCATGATAGGCTGACAGCACTGGTTGCTATAGCTACAGACCTGTTCATTCTCTCCTTATAGGCTGCCAGCACTGTTTGCTATAGCTACAGACCTGTTCAATCTCTCCTGATAGGCTGTCAGCACTGGTTGCTATAGCTACAGACCTGTTCAATCTCTTATGATAGGCTGTCAGCACTGGTTGCTATAACTACAGACCTGTCTTCTACTGCCGCCTAGTAGAAGCCAGTAAACACACCCCTGAATTCAAAATGAAACCAAGAAAACAGGACTGAGGTAAGATGAATCGATGTAGTGAGACAACACCTTTAAGGAGTCGGGCACCCCCAAAAGGCAGGGACAGTGGGTTGGGAACAGCATTAGGGCCTCACTCAGTCGGTGTCTACTCTTGTGCCCCTGACCGGTTCCTCACATATGGACTGTAAACCATTTCGATAGACCTCAATAGAAAATCCGAGCTGTAGTCTACACAGCTCAGATTTCCTCATTTCAAAACTGCCGTTTTTCGAAATTCTGGAACGTGCACAATGATCCACCATATTTCACAATTCAATGCCGTGGGACTGCCAAAATCCAAAACCGTTCCCCAAAAACTGCGCGAGAAACCGACTGTAAAATACTGGTCTGATTCTAATTCAGAATCCGACCAATATTTGTACATTGCCTAAGAGTTAGACAGGACTGATAAATCTGCCCCATTGAGTAGAGGTGTCCTTTTTGGCCACTTAGATGACTCGTGGTCTTATTTCGATGTTTGGTTGAAGGGCATTGTTGGTATTATTCTTTTTTTTTTTACTGTGTTACAGAAAAAATGTTGGTCAAATTTAAGATCTGTAGACGACTGTTAAGACCTTCTACTACTTCCTTGCAGGTTGGTGTTTGGTATTCAAACCGTACCTTGGCCATGAATGCCACCAGCCTGGATATAAACATCTCAGACACGTTGGAGAACAAGACTTTAGTCGTAACAACAATTCTTGTAAGTTCCTCATAGACGAGCTTCCTAAATCCATCTCCATATGTCGAATCCTCACGACGCTATATCCATCTTGGTCATGGGGTGTATAAATGTTTTATCAGCTCTGTAAATTTGTCGCCATTGTTCTACGTGTTATATCTCAGCCATTCGCAGGTTTATAGAACACGGTTGACAGTCTCATTCTTCAGCTCATTTACTTTGGATTTTTTTTATAGTGTTGCGCTTTGATTTGTTCTTATTATCCCATCTCTAGTTATAATCACAAATTTAGTCTTTTTTTGTTCTTGCCTCATCCACCTGTTTTATCTTATGTCTTCCTCCAGGAGAATCCATACATGATGCGCAAAGCTAATTACAAATCCCTGTCTGGCAATGACCAATATGAAGGCTTCTGTGCCGAGATGTTGATGGAGCTAGCTTCACTCCTGAGGTTCAACTATAAAATAAAGCTTGTTGAAGACGGGTTGTATGGAGCTCCTGAGCCTAATGGATCGTGGACGGGGATGGTGGGAGAACTTATCAATCGGGTAGGTAATACCATGTGCATTTCTCAATTAAAGGGGATGTCTCATCTCAAAGTTTCATAGGATGCATGAACGAAATAATGCTGTTTTGATCTGTCACTTCCTGGTCAAGCTGTCTGTAATTAGCATATGAGCTCCCTGTATTCAGACCTCTGCGATGCATGAAGGAAATAATGCTGCATTGCTCGGTCACTTCCTGCTCAAGCTGTCTGTAATTAGCATATGAGCTCCGTGTATTCAGACTTCTGCTAATTAGATAAATCTCATGCTGTCAGGACCAGGGAAGCTTCTGAGTTTAAGTAAACAGTAGTAATTACTGTCTTTTGTCTGAAAGATCAGATAACAAACAAGCTCTCACTGTCTGGAGTTCTGTGCTGGGCGACCTGTGTGATGCTGTCACTCCCTGCTATCAGATAGAACAAACAGCAGGGGGGGAGACGTACACAGGTCGGTCACTTGGGGAACCAGAGAGAGCACAGGAGGTGATAAAATCACTTGTAGCTCCTTAACAAAAAAAAAATGAACAAAGCAATATATTTGGAAAACATCTTTATTTAGTGTTCCCTTTGTACTGAGACAACCCCTTTAAGTCGATCTATTTCATTCTTATTTCATGGTTTCTTTTCATTTGCATTGCAATTTTGATTTGATACTTTTGTTCTGCCTCATTACCATGAAGAAGGAAATTACCATCAGGACTGGGACAAGGTATTCTGGTGCCCTAGGCAAAAAAGGCACATAGCACCTCCCCAATGAAAAATTCAGCCCACTCCATGCCTCCTTGCACCCACTTCCTGCTTGGGATGAAGTGGCACCTTAGTTGGTCGACTACCTTCCACTACCCCTTGTCCTGGCCCTAATTCTATCATTTTTTTATGGAATACCATTGCTAGAGGAACTTTGGTTTTCAGTCAGGGACAGCCTTAAAGGGATTGTCTCACTACATTGATTCATCTTACCTCAGTCCTGTTTTCTTGGTTTCATTTTGCATTCAGGGGCGTGTTTACTGGCTTCCACTAAGCTGCAGTATAAGCCAGGTCTGTAGCTATAGCAACCAGTGCTGGCAGCCTGTCAGGAGAGATCAAACAGGTCTGTAGCTATAGCAATCAGTGCTGGCAGCCTATCATGAAAGATCAAAAAGGTTTCTAACTATACTGACCTGAGGAGCTGATGTAGCCCATACAAGAGGGGATATCTAGGAATAGGTAGGACACTGTTAATGGACACACATTGCAAAGTGACTTGTTTTTGCAAGATCTTTAACATAAAAAGAAGATATCCTTGTAGTGAGACAACCCCTTTAAGCCTAATTCACACCATCTGATAAAAGGATGCTCAAACCATAGACTTTGACTTTGGCATATTGATGGGATATGGCATCAAAGCCTGATAAGTTCAGGTCCCACCTCTGGAACAGGCCCCCAAAAGTATCATCCCACAATGGAGAGCCAGACGCGCTTGTGCACAACTCTCCATTCTGTTCTATGGGCATTCCCATTACAGCCGAACTTGGCATATCTCTGAGATCCACACCTATCTTGGAAACGGGCCCCCGTAAGTTATGGCTCAGAATGGAGAGCCAGTTACGCTTGTACACAGCTCCCTATTTTGTTCTATGGGAGTTTCCAGTACGCTGAGCAAGGCATATCTCTGGGATCTAGGAAACGGGCCGCTGAAAGTTACGGGCTCGAGTGAGGAGACGGTTGCGCTTGTGCACAACTTTCCATTCTACTCTATGGGAGTTCTGAGTACAACTGAACACAGCGCTCCCCTGTAGTGGAAACTCCCAAACAATATAATGGAGAACACCGCACTCCTCTGTACTGGCAACTCCCATACAATAGAATGGAGAACACAGCGCTCCCCTGTACCAGGATCTCCCATAGAGGAGAATGGAGAACACAGTGCTCCCCTGTACTGGGAACTTCCATAGAACAGAATGGAGAACAGCGCTCTCCTGTACCGGGAACTCCCACAGAACAGAATGGAGAACACAGCGCTCCCCTGTACTGGAAACTCCTATAGAACAGAATGGAGAGAACACAGCACTCCCTTGTACTGGGAACTCCCATGGAACAGAATTGAGAACACAGCGCTCCCTGTACTGGGAACTCCCATAGAACAGAATGGAAACACAGCTCTGTCCTGTACTGGGAACTCCCATAGAACAGAATGGAAAACACCATGCTCCCCTGTACTGGGAACTCCCATAGAACAGAATGGAGAACACAGTGCTCCACTTTACTGGGAACTCCCATAGAACAGAATAGAGAACACAGCGCTCCCCTTTACTGGAACTCCCATAGAACAGAATAGGGAATACAGCGCTCCCCTGTACTGGGAACTCCCATACAACAGAATGGAAAACACAGTGCTCCCCTGTACTGGGAACTCCCATAGAACAGAATGGAGAACACAGCGCTCCCCTGTGCTGGGAACTCCCATAGAACAGAATGGAGAGTCATGCACAAGTGTCATAAGCTCTCCATTCTGAGCTGTAACTTTCAGGAGCCCATTCCTGAGAGAGGTTCTGGTCCCGAAGGTAGGACCCACACCTATCAGATTTTGATGACATATCCTAGCAATATACCATCAAAGTCTATGGTGGGAACAACCCTTTAAAGTTTCCAATGGAGACTGCATTAGATTTTATGGGAAGAAGTTCATAGCCTGCAGCACTATTTTTTCTGTCGCAATGGCAGATGCTGTCGTAAAACCCATTGGATACCAATATAAGTCTGTGGAGTTCGTCAGGTACAGTTGGTATCTGCCGCTCTATGATATTAATTTCCTAGCTTCTCTGATGGAGCTGAAAATTGGAAAGCTTGACAGTAGTGGGAACAGAGCCTTAGGGGTGCACAACCTGTGCAGTCTTACATCGAGAAAGGTGCCACTGGTCTTGATGGCCTGTGCAACTGAAGCCTACACTTGGTGCCCATGTCCATGTAAGGGTACATTTCTTAGTCTACCAATTAAGTAAAGCTATTTAGAAAACTGTTTGGTATTTGTTTTTTTCAGCATCATAGGCCAATGTTATTTGACCATTGTATCAGATGGTTACATGTGCACTATATCATTTTATTATTTGGCAGGATATGGTACACTATAAGGGTGGAGATCACAAGGCATTATGGGAAAGGAGCTGAGAAGCTCAAGCGCCCTCTTTTGGATGTAACAAACCCTCAATTTGCTTTTGACCCACTGGATCTTTGGAAAGCAAGAAGGGATATCTAGCCAAGCCAGCATCACTCATCTGTAGACAGCCGTTTCGGGGTGTTTGCCCCTCATCAGTACAGAGCAGAGCGATGCTGGCTTGGCTGAGTGGGAGGCAAGGAGTAGCTCAGAAAGCGAAGATCTCTCCTTAGGGAGAGCGCCTACATAGGCGTGTGGAGATTCGAAATTGCCTTTTTGCACTCCACGAAGCATCTGCATATCACAAGGCATTTTGGGAAAGGAGCTGAGAAGCTCTAGCGCCCTCTTTTGGGTGTAACATCGCTCTGCTCTGTACCGATGAGGGACAAACACCCCGAAACGTCTGTCTACAGATGAGTGATGCTGGCTTGGCTAGCTCTCCCTTCTTGCTTTCCAAAGACCCAGTGGGTCAAAAGCAAATTGAGGATTTGTTACATCCAAAAGAGGGTGCTAGAGCTTCTCAGCTCCTTTCCCATAATGCCTTGTAATGTGCAGATGCTTCGTGGAGTGCAAAAAGGCAATTTCGAATCTCCACACACCTATATAGGTGCTCTCCCTTAGGAGAGATCTTCCCTTTTTAAGGGTGGAGAACATCAATAGAAGCTATAGGGCACCATACAACCTAAGTTCAGCCCTGAAAGAAGTAATGGGTCCACCCAAATTGTGGATATAGCATTGCTTAAAATGGGACCTTCTTTTTAGTGCTGGTTGGAGTCAACACTTCTAGGATTGGATGATCCAGTGTTCGATAAAACTACCTAACCTTCCCATTAATTGAAGGAAATAAGGTTAAATGGCCCTTGGGGTGGTTTGTAAATACTGTAAAGGGGTTGTTTCCATGAGAAATGGAAATGTAATTTTACATTCTGGTCAATCATGTAGACACCGGAATAGGCCAGGTCAGCCAGAATGGGAAAAAAGCTCTTACTTCCTGGCTCTCTGCTTTGCTCATAGAGGGAATGGGGACACGAGCTGGAGCCACAATGGTGTCTTCGTGTCCCAATAGGATATATGGGAAAAGGTTGTCTTAATGGGGTTTTCTCATTAGGCTATTTCACAATGCCATCCAGCTTCAGGCTTCCACTTCCTGTTTAGGATTTGGGTGGTTCTACAGCTTCAGACTCTCATTTCCTGTTCAGGCTGTGGGCGGTTCTGCAACTTCATGCTCTCACTTCCTGTTCAGGCTGTGGGCGGTTCTGCAGCTTCATGCTCCCACTTCCTGTTCAGGCTGTGCGCGGTTCTGCAGCTTCATGCTTCCACTTCCTGTTCAGGCTGTGCGCGGTTCTGCAGCTTCATGCTTCCACTTCCTGCTCAGGCTGTGGGCGGTTCTCCAGCTTCATGCTCCCACTTCCTGTTCAGGTTGTGGGCGGTTCTGCAGCTTCATGCTTCCACTTCCTGCTCAGGCTGTGGGCGGTTCCGCAGCTTCATGCTTCCACTTCCTGCTCAGGCTGTGGGCGGTTCTGCAGCTTCATGCTTCCACTTCCTGCTCAGACTGTGGGCGGTTCAACAACTCCAGGCTTCCACTTCCTGCTCAGGCTATGGGCGGTTCAACAACTCCAGGCTTCCACTTCCTGCTCAGACTGTGGGCGGTTCTACAGCTTCATGCTCCCACTTCCAGCTCAGGCTGTGGGCGGTTCTACAGCTTCAGACTCCCACTTCCTGTTCAGGCTGTGGGCAATTCTGCAGCTTTATTCTCCTACTTCCTGATCAGGATGTGGGAGGTTCTACAGCAGTGACTGACATCTCAGCTTAGCCAAGTCTGTTAGTGGGACATTGGTAATGGGAGGGTTACAAAAATACACTGTCACACCTATATAGCTTCGCTATCCACAGGCAATGTGAGAGCAGCTACTTCAGGGTCCCTGACTTCCTGTGTATCAGACCATCATATATATCTTCGCTGCCATAAAAAATGATCATCAAACAGCAGGACAAAAAGGTTCAGAGCTCTAAAGGATTATAGTTTGTCAGTAAGAAACGTAAACAAGCTCCTGTGCTGCTGATAAGACACAGCGGAGAGTGATATCAGCATCCTGACTAGGGCTGCTAAAACAGACTGTTGGTAATAGCCTTCATTTACTTTTGTCTTCATGTTTAAAGCAAATCATTATGGTGAGAGTGCCCCTTTAATGAGACACCCTTTTTGAAACAGAATCTTCTTCCCTCGCTCTTGTACAAATGATGTGGCTTTTGTGCTGGGGATCTTTCATTTGACGTTAACCTTGCTGTTGTGAGGAATGTGTTGGCATCAATGCATCGTTTGCTGGTTTAATCATGTAATCAGTGTTATGCACATAAGGTCCGTAATTATTGATGAAAATGAGCACAGATTATATGAAGCGGCGCTTTCAGTAGAAACATCTCTTGCAGTTGCCACACTTTTCAAGTTTATAGATACAGTCTGTTGGACATGCAACAAAGCACATAAGACTACCGACCTGAAGAAGGTTCCTATGTATGAAGAGAGTGTGGTTATCTTCTAGTGGGCAACAAATCAAATCCTAAAATGTCATAGCTCTTCAGTAAATTGCTGATAGGGTCCAATGGTAGAAGAACAACCTGGGTAGACCAGACATTACCCAAAACCCTGGTTGTATCCTAGATGACCTGAATGCTGGTCCACATCTAGGACACGATCTACTGCCCCAAGGTCCAATCCCAATAGCACTTGTGAGTGTCTGGAGATTCTCAAACTGCTTCTCCGTTAAATACCAATTTCAGAAATGGCAATGAGCTACCCAATTGCCAGGCCCAGTTTCAGTGGTATGGCTTTCCCTTGTGATAGCTAGACCACTTGTATGTCTCCTGAAGTAGTGCATCACTGGTCTTTCTCTTGTTGTAAGTCCATCATTAGTCTATCCCTTGTGCTAGGTCCATCTGTAGTAGTCTTTCTCTGGTCTTTCCCCTGTGATAGGCAGCCTGGGGCCTGTTCTTTTTACCAAGCTCTTGAAACAAGGGGGGCTCACATCTTTGGCCGGGCCCCATACAGCAGTACCACCTGTACTGCCCTAACGGTGGCCCTGGGTAGACCACTTGTAAGTACCTCATTAGTTAATCCCTTGTGCTAGGTACATCTGTAGTAGTCTTTCTCTGGTCTTTCCCCTGTGATAGGCGGCCTGGGGCCTGTTCTTTTTACCATGCTCCTGAAACAAGGGGACCCCGTACAGCAGTACCACCTGCACTGCCATACCGGCGGCCCTGGGTAGACCACTTGTAAGTACCTCATTAGTTGATCCCTTGTGCTAGGTACATCTGTAGTAGTCTTTCTCTGGTCTTTTCCCTGTGATAGGTAGACCACTTGTAAGTACCTCATTAGTTAATCCCTTATGCTAGATACATCTTTAGCTTTTCCTGTATGAAGTCTTTCTCTGCTCTAATAGGCACGCTATAAGTCTTTCCTCTGAGGTATGTAGATTATTAGTCTTTCCAGTATAGTAGATATGTCTTTGCTTTTTCTTTTGTGGTAGGTATGCCAAAAATGTTCACTGCGGTAGGTACATCATTAGTCTTTCTCCTTTAGTAGGTATGTCATTAATCTTTCCCTTAAAGTAGATCTACATTATTCCTTATCATGTGGTTGATAGATCATTAGTCTTACCCCTGTGGTGGATGCATCATTATCTTTCTCCTGGGGTAGTTATATCTTTAGTATTTTCTCTGAGGTAGGTACATTGTTAGTGTTTTCTGTAAAGTAGGTACATCATAACTCTTTCCACTGTAGTAGATACATAATTAGTCTGTCCACTATAGTAGTTACGTCAGGGCCAGGACGTGGGTAGGTGAAGGTAAGTGATCACCTAGGTCACCATCTTATCCCAGGCAGGAAAGAGGGGCAAGGAAGTATGGAGTGGACTGAAGTTTCCTTTGGGGAGCGCACTATATGTCTTATTTGACTAGGGACCAAAATGCCTTGTCCCAGTCCTGAGTTACGTCATTTGTCTTTCCTCTGAGGTAGGTATGTCATCCATTTTTTCTCTTGTGGTAGGTACATCATTAGTCGTTTCCATAAAGTAGGAACATGTGTGGTAGGTACAACATTAATATTCCCTCTGTGGTAGGTACCTCATTAGTCCTTCCCCCCGTGGTAGGTACATCATTAGTCCTTCCCCCTGTGTAGTTACATCATTAGTCCTTCCCCCGTGGTAGGTACATAATTAGTCCTTCCCCTGTGGTAGGTACATCATTAGTCCTTCCCCTGTGGTAGGTACATCATTAGTCATTCCCCTGTGGTAGGTACATCATTAGTCATACCACTGTGGTAGGTACATCATTAGTCCTTCCCCTGTGGTAGTTACATTATTAGTCCTTCCCCGTGGTAGGTACATCATTAGTCCTTCCCCTGTGGTAGGTACATCATTAGTCCTTCCCCTGTGGTAGGTACATCATTAGTCCTTCCCCTGTGGTAGGTACATCATTAGTCCTTCCTCTGTGGTAGGTACATCATTAGTCCTTCCCCTGTGGTAGGTACATCCTTATCCTTCCCCCGTGGTAGGTACATCCTTATCCTTCCCCCCGTGGTAGGTACATCCTTATCCTTCCCCCGTGGTAGGTACATCCTTATCCTTCCCCCGTGTTAGGTATATCCTTATCCTTCCCCTGTGGTAGGTACATCATTAGTCCTTCCCCTGTGGTAGGTACATCATTAGTCCTTCCCCCGTGGTAGGTACATCATTAGTCCTTCCCCCGTGGTAGGTACATCATTAGTCCTTCCCCCGTGGTAGGTACATCCTTATCCTTCCCCTGTGGTAGGTACATCATTAGTCCTTCCCCCGTGGTAGGTATATCCTTATCCTTCCTCTGTGGTAGGTACATCCTTATCCTTCCCCCTGCAGTAGGGACATCATTAGTCCTTCCCCTGTGGTAGGTACATCCCTATCCTTCCCCCTGCAGTAGGGACATCATTAGTCCTTCCCCTGTGGCAGGTACATCCTTATCCTTCCCCTGTGGTAGTTACATCATTAGTCCTTCCCCCTGCAGTAGGTATATCCTTATCCGTCCTCTGTGGTAGGCACATCATTAGTCCTTCCCCTGTATTAGGTACATCCTTATCCTTCCCCTGTGGTAGGGACATCATTAGTCCTTCCCCCTGCAGTAGGGACATCATTAGTCCTTCCCCTGTGGTAGTTACATCATTAGTTCTTCCCCTGTGGTAGGTACATCCTTATCCTTCCCCCTGCAGTAGGGACATCATTAGTCCTTCCCCTGTGGTAGGGACATCATTAGTCCTTCCCCTGTGGTAGGGACATCATTAGTCCTTCCCCTGTGGTAGGGACATCATTAGTCCTTCCCCTGTGGTAGGTACATCATTAGTCCTTCCCCTGTATTAGGTACATCATAAGTCCTTCCCCTGTGGTAGGTGCATCCATATCCTTCCCCTGTGGTAGGGACATCATTAGTCCTTCCCGCTGCAGTAGGGACATCATTAGTCCTTCCCCTGTGGTAGGTACATCCTTATCCTTCCCCCTGCAGTAGGGACATCATTACTCATTAGTCCTTCCCCTGTATTAGGTACATCCTTATCCTTCCCCTGCGGTAGGGACATCATTAGTCCTTCCCCCTGCAGTAGGGACATCATTAGTCCTTCCCCTGTGGTAGGGACATAATTAGTCCTTCCCCCTGCCGTAGGGACATCATTAGTCCTTCCCCTGTGGTAGGGACATCATTAGTCCTTCCTCTGTGTTAGGTACATCCTTATCCTTCCCCCGTGGTAGGGACATCATTAGTCCTTCCCCTGTGGTAGGTACATCATTAGTCCTTCCCCCGTGGTAGGTACATCCTTATCCTTCCCCCTGCAGTAGGTACAGCCTTATCCTTCCCCCTGCAGTAGGGACATCATTAGTCCTTCCCCTGTGGCAGGTACATCCTTATCCTTCCCCCTGCAGTAGGGACATCATTAGTCCTTCCCCTGTGGCAGGTACATCCTTATCCTTCCCCTGTGGTAGGTACATCCTTATCCTTCCCCTGTGGCAGGTACATCCTTATCCTTCCCCTGTGGTAGGTACATCATTAGTCCTTCCCCTGTGGTAGGTACATCATTAGTCCTTCCCCTGTGGTAGGTACATCATTAGTCCTTCCCCTGTGGTAGTTACATCATTAGTCCTTCCACTGTGGTAGGTACATCATTAGTCCTTCCCCTGTGGTAGTTACATCATTATCCTTCCCTGGTAGGTACTCATTAGTCCTTCCCCGTGGTAGGTATATCATTAGTCCCCCCTCTGTGGAGGTAAAAATCATTAGTCCTTCCCCTGTGGTAGGTACATCATTCGTCCTTCCCCTGTGGTAGGTACATCATTAGTCCTTCCCCTGTGGTAGGTACATCATTAGTCCTTCCCCTGTGGTAGGTATATCATTAGTCCTTCCCCTGTATTAGGTACATCCTTATCCTTCCCCTGTGGTAGGTACATCCTTATCCTTCCCCTGTGGTAGGTACATCATTAGTCCTTCCCCTGTGGTAGGTACATCATTAGTCCTTCCCCTGTGGTAGGTACATCATTAGTCCTTCCCCTGTGGTAGGTACATCATTAGTCCTTCCCCTGTGGTAGGTACATCATTAGTCCTTCCCCTGTGGTAGGTACATCATCAGTCCTTCCCCCGTGGTAGGTACATCCTTATCCTTCCCCCTGCAGTAGGTACATCATTAGTCCTTCCCCCTGCAGTAGGGACATCATTAGTCCTTCCCCTGTATTAGGTACATCCTTATCCTTCCCCTGTGGTAGGTACATCCTTATCCTTCCCCTGTGTTAGGGACATCATTAACCTGTGCGCTATTTTAGGTACATCATTTGTCTTTTCCAAAAAGTAGGTACATCTATGGTAGGGACATTAGTCCTTCTTCTGATGTAGGTACAGGACTGGTATTTCGTTTAGCCAAAACACTGGAGACCAAAATAAACCATCACTACTCACTCAAAACTTAAATACTTGCATATGGCTTTTTAAAAAAAAAAAAAAAATCTTTTTACAGAAATAGCACCACCTTTATTTCTTGGCCATGTCAGGTACTGCACCGCAGCCCCGCAGACATGAATCCTGCAGTACCAGATATTGTCTGCAGGCATGAGGGGCGCTGTGTATGGATGAAAGCAGTCGTACAAATCTCAAGCCATTGGATTTTATGTATGAAAACTGTCTAGCAGTAGGACTGTATTTGTTTCCCATAGCATCCAATCAGAGCCCATAACAGCCAATCAGAGCCCATAGCAATCAATCAGAGCCCATAGCAACCAATCAGAGCCCATAACCGCCAATCAGAGCCCATAGCAACCAATCAGAGCCCATAACGGCCAATCAGAGCTCATAGCAACCAATCAGATCTCATAGCAACCAATCAGATCTCATAGCAACCAATCAGAGCCCATAACAGCCAATCAGAGCCCATAGCAACCAATCAGAGCCCATAACGGCCAATCAGAGCTCATAACAACCAATCAGAGTTCAGCTTTCATTTTTCCAAAGCAGTTTAAGAAATGAAAGCTGAGCTCTGATTGGTCGCTATAGGCTCTGATTGGTTGCTATGGACTGTGATTGGTTACAATGAGCTCTGATTGGTTGTTGTGAGCTCTGATTGGTTGCTATGAGTCCTGATTTTTTGCTATGGGCTCTGATTAGTTGCTATGAGTTCTGATTGGTTCCTATGGGCTCTTATTGGTTTCTATGAGCTCTGATTGGTTCCTATGGACTCTTATTGGTTGCTATGGGCTCTTATTGGTTGCTATGAGCTCTGATTGGTGGCTATGAGCTCTTATTGATTGCTATGGGCTCTGATTGGTTGCTATGAGCGCTGATTGGTTGCTATGGGCATTAATTGGTTGCTATGAGTCCTGTTTTTTTGCTATGGGCTCTGATTGGTTGCTATGAGTCCTGATTGGTTGCTAGGGGCTCTGATTAGTTCCTATGGGCTCTTATTGGTTTCTATGAGCTCCGATTGGTTCCTATGGGTCTCTTATTGGTTTCTATGAGTTCTGATTGGTTCCGATGGACTCTTATTGGTTGCTATGGGCTCTTATTGATTGCTATGGGCTCTTATTGATTGTTATGGGCTCTGATTGGTTGCTATGGGCACTAATTGGCTGCTATGAGCTCTGATTGGTTGCTATGGGCTCTGGTTGCTATGGACCCTGGTTGCTATGAGCTCTGATTGGTTGCTATGAGCTCTGATTGGTTGCTATGGGCAACAAAGACCGTCTTACCGCTAGAGTTTTCATACATAAGACCCATTGCTTCCATTACGTGTGCATTTGATGCCATTTTCAGCTGATATCCTTCTTTATCTAACGTGAGGACCCAATGTAATTATTATTTATTGGAGGTTACGGTTTTTGGTCATTCTTGAGAACCGCGATCTCTGATCAGAATTCCCAGCATTAATCAGCAGCTAATACCCGTGTATCCTGGCGCGATGACAGAAAACAAGATTTTATTAATGAACGCGCCGTGGGTGGAGGTGGAGAGCTCATCTCTCCGGCCGTGGCAGCCCAGATTGGAAAGGCTTGAGGCCTGCTGGCTAGAGCAAGGAGGAAAATGGGATTTGCTTCTTTTGAGCCCAGGCAGGTTAATATAGAGGAGATGATGGAGCTGCGAGGGTCCTCTCAGGTCTTTATACTAATAGATGGTATTACGGGGACAATTGTATCTGTCAGAGGTCCAGGGATCAAATTATCTCCCTGGCATGATGGAAGCGGCCAGGGTCCTGCACCTGACGGAGATGGAAGGTGACATTTATGAAAAACGGCTACTGACTCGAGAAGGGAATGTGACATTTTATGGGAGTAAGCAGTCATTAGATGGAAATTTGTTGATAGAGATAGTGGTATGGACACGTTATATAGTAGCGTCCAAGTAGCAGACGCCATCTTTGTGCAAGTGATGGGAACGGCTGCGCCTCCCATAATCACGGAATAGCAAAAAAAATTACTAAATTTGGAGCATTGAACTTAAAAGGGTTTTTCCATGATCTCATTTCATACCTCCTGCATCCACCTCTTCAGCTCTCTGTGCTCAGAAGTGGGCGTGTATGATTTGTTTGAATTGCATGTCATGTGACCCAGCAGGATGACATCACCAGGCCTTTCCTCTCTGTAGTCAAAGAAAGGTCTGTTTATTGAAAGCATTGAGAGTAGCTGAGAGGAAAAGTTTTTGCCTCCAGGCACAAGGGTCCTCGGTTCAAATCCCTGCAGGAACCAAACCTGTGTTTTTTTTCTCTTTCTCAATATACAGACCTGATTGAGGTTTCTTTTTTTAATTTATTGCACTGTTTGACTAATTACTAAGGAGGACAGAGGACGGGAGTAGAATGACAGCACCTGGGGTTTGAACACTCAGCAGCGGCCTGAGAGGAGAGGTGATGTCTGAGCATGTGCGACCAGGACTGAGGAGCTCTCAGCCCTGGTCGTATCCCCTGGAGACAAGCTGTAAACAATGGATCACTAAAGGAGCAGCTAAGACAAAAACCGTCCAGAATTTTTAATAATAATGATTGGTGAAAATGTTTGTTATTTCATTTACAAGGTTCCCACGTCAATTTTACTTCGTGGCAAAACCCCTTTAATTAAAATAAAATAATTTTGCACATTCAATCCAGGTAATTGACAATATTCCAATTCATGATTATAAGGGAGTTTCTTCTATAGGACGTTTCGGTCAATGTAGGACCTTTTTTCTAAAAAAAGCAGATAATCTGTATTAGTATTGTTCACAGGATGTAGACACAGCTTTGTAATGAAAGCAATCTAAATATACATCTATACAGAAACAGATCTTAGTCAAATATCATTAGCAAGGGTTAGAGGGGTTGTCTCGCCATGTTGTTTCGCACAAAAGCTTCTTCAGTCAGACTGTGGGTGGTTCTGTAGCAGTAGTTAGCATATCAGCCCCATATCCACAGCTCTTCTAATTGCACGGACATGAGAGAAGGAAATCTTTAGATTCAGCCATTTTGTTTCTTCCTACCAGGCTGTGGGTGGTTCTGTAGCAGTAATCAGCAAATCAGCCCCATATCCACAGCTCTTCTAATTGCACGGACATGAGAGAAGGAAATCTTTAGATTCAGCCATTCTGTCTCTTCCTAGCCAGGCTGTGGGTGGTTCTATAGCAGTGATTAGGATATCAGCTCCATGTTCTAATTGTATGGACATGAGAGCAGGAAATCTTATCTATACAGCTTCAGAGTTCAAAGTTAAAGGGGTTGTCCCATCTCACTGTTTCATAGAGTCAGCAGCAGCTTTTATTCATGCATCCCGTCACTTCCTGGTCAAGCTGTCTGTAATTAGCATATGAGCTCGGTGTATTCAGTTTCTGCTAATTAGATAAACATTCTCCTTTTCTGAGGTCCAGAGAATCTTGAGAGCTAAAGTAAACAGTAGTAATTAGTGTCTTTTGTCTGAAAAATCAGATAACACACAAGCTCTCAGGCTGCTGGTAGTTCTGTGCCTCAACCTGTGTGATGACATCACTCCCTGCTATCAGACTAAGACAAACAGCAGAGGGAGAGCAAACAAACAGGTTGGTAACTAGAGCAACCTGAAAGCCCTCAGAAGGTGACAAAATAATTTGTAGCTCCTCAAAAAAAAAATGAACAAAGCAATATATTTGGAAAAAATCTTCATTTAGTGTTCCCTACATGTTGCAAGCTAATCTTTGTAGTGAGACTCTCCTTTGTTTGTTAGAGATAATACACTCTGTTCTCAAGCTGCCGGCGTCCTGTGTGCTGACCTGTGGGGACGTCATTCCCTGCTCTCAGATAAGACAAAGAGCAGAGAGAGGAGGGGAGAGCAGGTCGGTGACCTTAAGAAACCTGTGTGCACTCAGAGGAGATAAAATCTATCTTATCTCCTCAACAAAGCAAAATAAATAAAGCAATATATTTGGAAAAAGTTTTGATTTACTGTTCCCTACATGTTGAAAGGTAATCTTTGACAAAGTAGATGGCAACGTGAAGATACCAAGTCACTGTTCATCATGAGACCTGCACAGATCAACCATAAATCATAATATACACCGCATTCAATCATACCTCCTATGGCAACTCTATATCCATCCTGTACCCTGTACTCGCATTACCACAAATGGGTGCGCATTGAAAAAATAGCAAATGTCTAGCACTCCGAAATAGAAAAAAAAAAACTTTATTTAGAACATCAAACTTGATTAAAAAAGAAGACCATCATACCTCCTATGGCAACTTTATATGCAGGATGTAAGTAATTCATCCAGTATATAGAAACATAGGAGGTCTGACTGTATTGACCGAAACGTCTCTAAAGCGTTGGGAACGCCCTTAGCGTATGTTCACGCGGCATCTTTGTGGCGTATAGCGGCACATACTCTGCGCACCGGTAGACGCCAGGTGTTTTGGAAGTACACGCGGGCCGGCTCCCATAGACTTTTTTCCCTTATTTTTCCCAGCACATAATACGTGTCGGATGGCTCTCAATGAGAACTATGAATTACCATATTGGCGGGCCGTACTTTTGGCGTATTGCAGCACAATTAAAGGGAATGTGTCATCAAAAAAATGAGTCATTGTTTAAGTCCCATTTTTATGTTAAACACATTTTTTAGGATTTTTTTTTTAATTTTTTCATGTCACTTTCAATATTTTTTAATAATTCTTAAGTCTTGCAGTTTTCACTTTGGCCACTAGGCCTTGTTTGCACTGCTTTAACAGCAGTCATAGAGATGCTTTACAATACTGTAGCTTCATGCACATAGGAGACTTGACTGACTCTGTCCCATTCACTTCTATAGGAGAGTTTTCTAGTCATGCTCTGTGACCTGGGAAGAAGTCACTGTGCAGGGAGGTGAAAGGGTGAACTGTGACATCTCCTCTTGTGACTGGTGGATCCTGTGTTATCTATTCACACTGGTGTCTCCTTTCAGCTTGACCCTCTTTGTGCTGATACTGAGCAGACAACTGAGAATCTTTCTGTACAGAGCAGGAAGTGTCAGACTATTATTAGGCTTAGTGGCCAAAGTGAAAACTGCAGGACTTAAGAATTATTAAAAAATATTGAAGGTGATGTGGAAAATTTTAAAAAAATGTAATCAAAAATTCTTAAAAAATGTGTTGAACATAAAAATGGTTAAGTCATTTTTGATGACACATTCCCTTTAAGCCCCACAACTATGCCATGTGAACAGATCCTTATAATAATGAGCTAGAATATTGCTATTTACCTGAATTGAATGTGCAAAATTATTTATTAATTTAATTTTGCACATGCAATTCAGGTAGATATCAATATTGTAACTCGTTACTATAAGGGAGTTCCCAACGCTATCGGACGTTTTGGTCATTGTATACAGGATAATCAGACCTCCCATGTTTTTATATGCAGGACGTATATGTTACATCCTGCATATAAAGTTGCCATAGTAGGTCTGATTGTCTTCTTTATTTTAATCAAGTCTGATGTTTTAAGTAATTTTTTTCTATTTCGCTATTGAATTTGGATAAAGATATTTGCAAATTTTTCAATTAACACCCATTTCTGAGACCGTGAGTGCGGATATACTTATACAGTATTTTATCTCATGGAAGACACCATGTAAAACATAGTGCAAATACCAGATTCTAGTCGCCTGGTTCACATCAGTGTTGGAGGTTCAGAACCAGGTTCTATTAGGAGTGACTGAAATAATAATGATGGACACCTCATCGGAATCCCAACGAACCCACTGAAATGAAAAAAAAATTCCAGTTCAGGACATGGCAAGATTGAATGTTTTCTCTAACCCTTTCCTTATGGCTGAACCTTATCTCTAATGCTAACCATAACCCTAAGGTTGGAGGTTCCAACACAAAATCCATCGCAAGTTCCATCCGTTTTGATGTAAGTTCCATTAGGAATGATGGAAAAATAGCACAACTTTCTGCACTTTTTTTCTGTGAGAACGATGGACGCCTCCTTGGAAACCCAACAGACCCACTGTAGTAAAAAAAGAACATTTACTGCTCAAATTTAGCAGCTTACAGCCCGCTCTGCCTGAGATGAGTTCAGTTTACTTTAAGCAGGTAGTAGCGCGTCCCACCCCTCAACAGCCCAGCCTGCCCACCAACAGCCCTGCCCACCAGTTTAAAGCCCTGCCCACCTGCTGATTACCCCGCCCACTTGCTAATAGCCCTGTCTGCCCAGCGATAGCCCTGCCCACCCACTAATAGCCCTACCCTTCCACTGATAGCCCTGCCACCAGCCAATAGTCCAGCACTGCCCTTCCACCGATAGCCCCGCCCTCCCCCCGATAGGTCTTCTCTGCCACCACTAGCCCCACCCACCTGCTGATAGCCCTACCCACCTCTCAATAGCACTGCCCTTCCACTGATAGCCCTTCTTTGCCAATAGCTCCACCCACCTGCTGATAGCCCTGCCCACATGCCGATAGCCCTGTCTGCCTAGTGATATTCCTTCCCTCCCACCAATAGCCCTGCCCTTCCACCAATAGTCCTGCCCTCCCACCAATAGCCCCACCCACCTGCTGATAGCCCTGCCCACCTGCTGATAGCCCTGTTTGCCTAGTGATATCCCGGCCCTCCCACCAATAGCCCTGCCCTTCCACCAATAGACCTTCCCTCCCACCAATAGCCCCACCCACCTTCTGATAGCCCTGCCCACCTATCAATAGCACTGCCCTCCCACTGTTAGCCCTGCCCTTCCACCAACAGCCCCGCCCCACCTGATGATAGCCCTGCCCATACAATGATAGCCCTGCCCACTTGCCACTTTGTAACTGCTTTCTACCTATTTAAAGTAAAAGGTAAAATCAGTGGTGCATGGGGCTGTCAGCGGGTGGGCAAAACTAACACCAGAATTAAGTGGACTCTTCTCCAGCAGAGCGGGCTACAATTTTAGTAGTAAATGTTCTGAAACTCCTGTATTGTGCAGAATTAGGGACACAGTGCTGGAAACAGCATTTCTGCCTCTAACTTATGCTGTCCTCAACCAGAAGCGAAGTGACCGGTCCCCTTTAATTACATATTCTACAAAATAGAAAAAAATAAGTTAGAAAATAGATACAATTATAAAATGAAGATATCATAAATCTCTGACCTATTACAGACGAGAAGATGAACAAAATGAGAAATGTTAATATGGAGACTCTTGACGTTAATATATTTGAATAGTGTCATCGCTCTTGGCCTTTTTGTCAAGTATATTTTTATAGCTAATAACTGGAGTATTTTTTTTTACAATAAAACCATTCATTCAATTTTTTTTCTTCAATTTGCAGGTACTTGCTTTTTTCTGAATTTATGAAGGATTGCAAGAATTTAATTACTTTTAGAATCTAAACCTCTGAAGTAGCAGCTATTTCTATACAATAGAGCTGTAGATTCCAACCTGTGGTTCTTCAGCTGCTCCTAAACTACAACTCCCAGCATGCCCTACTATGGACTGTTAAAGGGGTTGTCTCACTACAAGGATTGCTGCTTTTTATGTTAAAGATCTTGCAAAAACAAGTCACTTTGCAATATCTGTCCATTTACAGAGTCTATGAGAGCTATGGATTACGCCCTTAGGCCCCGTTCACACGGCTTATTCTGCCGCGGATTGGCGCCGTACTGCGCGCGGATTTGCGCTGCAGTACGGCGCCAATCCGCGGCAGCAATTACGGTAATCCACTGCTCTCATAGAGAACAGTGGATTCCGTCGCTCCTCCCCGCTCGGCAAATCCGCCGCGGGGTGAGAAAGTGACATGCACATTATTTACGGCGCGGAAGCGCCGTAAACAATGCATTGTCTATGGGGCCGGGAGCGGCGCCCCCGCCGCACTCGGCCCCGCCCCCGTCCCCCCTTATTCACACGGCGGATTTGTGAGCTCAATACGGCGCACAAATCCGTCGAGAATAAGCCGTGTGAACACGGCCTTAGTGTCAACATGATGTACTGGTATTAATTCAGACCCCAGAACCCTCAAAACAAATACAGACCCCAGACCAGACCCAAAGATGAAATCAATCCCTAGAAACCATCAGTAAGTTGGCTGACATTAATTGATCTATTCTGGAAGGTCCTTGAAAGTATGTATCCACCTTTAGATACAATGTTGCAGTTTATCTATTGGATTAATAGGCAGATCCATAGGCCGTGTATCACTTTATTTTACAAGCTCTGCTACATCTCATCAGTATAACTCACATTGTGAATGAATGGGAGAATTACAGTGCATGTGTGTATCATAACGAGTGTTGTAGGAGAGGGGGCGTAGAAGGGAATCAGATCAAACAAATCTACACGAGATACATATATACTTAGTATTGATACAGACAGGAGTAGTGGGAGTGAGGTGCAGGAACTAAGCGAGTGGTAAATGATCTGGTCAGGCGCAGCATAAGCCTCATTACTCGTAAACACCCTGTGATGAACACACGTCCACCTCATGAGCGACGCTTTGGTGCATTTATTCCAAAAACGTACATTTCCATCAAATTGAAGATGTTGCATCCATACCCACGTATTCAGGCCGCAGCTTCACCAAGATGAGAGGAGTCGAGTCTGCTTCAGTCTCAGCAGACAAAGACATCAGATGCATATTACAAAGCGGAGGATCACTATCTCGGATGAAAGCTAATGAGGATAGCCTCCAGTTTTGTATGACGACCATTATTTCTCATTAACGTGTTTTTTTTTCTTTTCACTCCTCATCTCCCTCTACAGAAGGCAGACCTGGCAGTCGCCGCTTTCACCATCACGGCGGAGCGAGAGAAAGTGATTGACTTCTCCAAACCCTTCATGACTTTGGGGATCAGTATCTTGTACCGGGTGCAAATGGTAGGTACCAATCTGTTCCTCTGTGCCAGGATCATCCTTGCAGTTTTCGTGAATTTAGCTAATGTGTTTGTGTGACAAAAAAACCCTCAAATTATCGCAGAGCTGGAATCCAGAAGAGCACAGGAAAATTGCTTCCCCCATAGAACATATCCGGTTCTTAACATACTGTTTTACTCCAGTGACTAAGGGCGACATGTATGTATTATGGCGCCCAGGCGCCATTTTTTCCCCCACGCATTAGTAGTGTAGAATGCACCTGAATCTATGAACCTGTACTACTGTGTGTTATAAATCCGGTGCATTCCAGCTACAAAGTGACACTTCTGGCTCAGGTAAACCACTTTTAAAGTGCTCTACCTGTTCTAGCAGTAATGCGCCTGGATTTGCAGTAAATATGTAACTTTGTACGTTTGTAGCACAACACACCTCTAGCACGCCCCACGATCTCAGACACATTACAAAGTGCCGCGGGCCCCCTTTAGTTGTAGCCATGGCCCCCTTTAGTGATAGCCAGGGACCCCTTTAGTTGTAGCCAGGGACCCCTTTAGTGATAGCCAGGGACCCCTTTGGTTGTAGCCAGGGACCCCTTTAGTTATAGCCAGGAACCCCTTTAGTGATAGCCAGGGCCCCCTTTAGTTGCAGCCAGGGACCCCTTTAGTTGTAGCCAGGGACCCCTTTAGTGGTAGCCAAGGACCCCTTTAGTTGTAGCCAAGGACCCCTTTAGTTGTAGCCAGAGACCCCTTTAGTGGTAGCCAAGGACCCCTTTAGTGATAGCCAAGGATCCCTTTAGTGGTAGCCAGGGACCCCTTTAGTTGTAGCCAGGGACCCCTTTAGTGGTAGCCAGGGACCCCTTTAGTTGTAGCCAGGGACCCCTTTAGTGATAGCCAGGGCCCCCTTTAGTTGTAGCCAGGGACCCCTTTAGTTGTAGCCAGGGACCCCTTTAGTGGTAGCCAGGGCCCCCTTTAGTTGGAGCCAGGGACCCCTTTAGTTGTAGCCAGGGACCCCTTTAGTTTTAGCCAGGGACCCCTTTAGTGGTAGCCAGGGACCTCTTTAGTTATAGCCAGGGACCCCTTTAGTGATAGCCAGGGATCCCTTTAGTTGTAGCCAGGGCCCCTTTAGTTGTAGCCAGGGACCCCTTTAGTGGTAGCCAGGGCCCCCTTTAGTTGCAGCCAGGGGACCCCTTTAGTTGTAGCCAGGGAAACCCCTTTAGTGGTAGCCAAGGACCCCTTTTTGTTGTAGCCACGGACCCCTTTAGTTGTAGCCAGAGACCCCTTTAGTTGTAGCCAAGGACCCCTTTAGTGGTAGCCAGGGACCCCTTTAGTGGTAGCCAGGGTCCCCTTTAGTGTTAGCCAGGGACCCCTTTAGTTGTAGCCAGGGACCCCTTCTTTATATATAATTAAAAAAAAACAACAAAACAGCCACTTACCTCGCACCCGCTCCGGCTCCCGCCGCTCCGATCTTCCCGCCGGCTCCGTACTGCCGCCCTGCATAGGCGGCGCGGTGAAGTGACGTCACCGCGCCGCCTACGTCACCAGTAGGGGCCGGCGCCCGGCAGGCTGAAGGCCTAACACCTTCAGCCTGCCAGGGAGATCAGCGGAGCGCAGCGCTAGTGGCGCTGTGCTCCGCTGACACCGCGCAGCCCCGGGAGTCGGGGACAGTAGTCCCCGGCTACCGGGCCGGTCTCTGGGCGCTCGGGACGCAGGGCCCGGGCGCTCAGAGAGTGGATGCGCGGCCGGGCCCGGGGAGCGACGCCACTGCCTCCGGGGCCCGCAGGACCTCGGAGCCCACACTGTGGGCCAGGCAGAGCCAGGTTCGGCGGCTGCGCCGCCGGGCCCCGCTCTGTCATGAGGAATAAGGGGGCCCGCTTGAAGCGGGCCCCCTTATTCCACCGGGCCCCATACAAGAGTACTGGTTGTACCCCCTGTATGGCGGCCCTGACTAGCACTACCACCCTGATGGCGCCACTATGATCCTGAATTCACAAAATCTCCTGACTGCACAATCTGACCTAGGTAGAATAGGTGGAAATGTGGAGGTTGTATTTGATTTTAGTAGGCTTGCCACTTAGGCTTTACTCCATGGCAGTTTTGATCAATGAGGCACTATGGGCCACATGAATGAAAACTGTCTAGGTACAAAATTCACTTTGTTGCCTGTAGCAACCAATCAGAGCTCATAGCAACCAATCAGAGCTCATAGCAACCAATCAGAGCTCATAGCAACCAATCAGAGCGCCCCTCTAATTTTCCCAAGCACTATATGAAATGAAAGGGGCGCTCTGATTGGTTGCTATGAGCTCTGATTGGTTGCTATGGGCAACAAAGTGAATTTTAGACCTAGACAGTTTTCATACATGTGATCCTATAGGTTTGTGCACCCACTTCTCTCTCCGCATATCTCTTCCAATGACAAATTTTTCCCACTACGTACAACTGAGGCTCAGCTCACATCTGCATGGGAGGTTCTATTTGGCATCTGATAGACCCCATTGACTACAGTGGAGTCTACGGGATTTTCTATCATGGTGTCCATGGTTTTAATAGAAAAAATAGTGCTGCACTATAATTCCCAGGTACCCATACACTATTATATTCTATCTTCCTTCACATATCACTTCCAGTGACAAATTTTTCCCATTGCGTAAAGCTTATGCCCAGTTCATATCTGCATCGGAGGTTCCATTTAGCACCCAATGGACCCCATTGACTACAGTAGAGTCCACTGAGTGCTGCACTCTTATCTCCTTATATCCATGCACTATTATTTCCATATATCCATGCACTATTATTTCCATATATCTATGTACTATTATTTTCCATCTTCTTTCACATATATCTTCCAATGACACATTTTTCCCACTATGTAGAACTTAGGCCCAGTTACATCTACATTGGATGTTAGATTCGGCACCTGATAGACCCCACTGACTACAGTAGAGTCCATCTGGTTTCCATCATGGTGTCCCTGATTTTAATGGAAAAAATATTGCTGCACTATTATTTCCAGATACCCATACACTATTATTTTCTATCTTCCTTCACATACCACTTCCAATGACACATTTTTCCCATTGCGTAAAACTAAGGCCCAGTTCACGTCTGCACCGGAGGTTCCATTTCACACCCAACGGACCACATTGACTACAGTGGAGTCCACTGGGTTTCTTTCATGGTGTCCATGATTTTAATGGGAAAAAAGAGTGCTGCACTCTTATCTCCAGATCTCCATGCACTCTTGTTTCCATCACTTTGGATGGATTTTGTGATGGAAGCTCCAAGACTGAAACGCTGACACAGATATGAACCAGGCTTTACACATTGTGCCATTTATTCCATGTATGTTTGGTTTGTACGACCACGTCATTCCTCTGTACCACATTTACTCTGAGATAGTTTTGATTAAGGAGCATTATATGTTTGTGAACCCCTTCCTTCATATCCACCTGCAGATGACACATTACAGATGTTCTCCTCTATATCTATTATATGCCGCTTATATGTTGTGCCTTGTCTCCTAGCCGTAAAATATATATGCTTTTTACCGAGTCCCGCTTCATTTTTATTCCTCTTTGAGCTCTGCATTATTTATATGTAGATCCCTAACGGTGTAACTAGTCTTCCGAATGTACAAAGTGTGATCAAAAAGTTCCAGGACCCATCATTTATTTCGAAGAATGGTGGACATGCATCATTTTTATGCGCTGTCCGTTTCAAAGTAATCTCTCCCAAATGATATGCATTCGTCCCAATGTTCCTGCCACTTTCGGAAGCAATGTTAAAAGTCTTCGACAATGATGGGACTAAGCTCTGCTTGAGCGATACTGTGAATGCCTCATGTGCCATCAATTCTTCTTTTCTGCTACATTTTCAGTTCTGGAGAAAAACAATGCACAGGACAACAAGCTCCAGAGAAGGTGGAAAGTATGGATTGGAGTTTTGGCTAGAAATGATTGATTAGATGTGAGAGCGAGGGATGTCGAGGTGCAGAAATATATACACTCACCAGACGCTTTATTAGGTACACCATGCTAGTAACGGGTTGGACCCCCTTTTGCCTTCAGAACTGCCTCAATTCTTCGTGGCTAATAGATTCCACAAGGGGGTTGGCTTGCAACGAAGATAATTTGGTATCAAGGGGCCCAAAGAGTGCAAGTATAATATTCCCCACACCATATGAAACCACCACCACCGCCTGAACCGTTGATACCAAGGCAGGATGGATCCATGCTTTACATGTTGTTGACGCCATTATGACCTACCATCGGATGGTTCGCAGCAGAATATCGAGATTCATCAGACCAGGCATACGTTTTTACAATCTTCTAGCTGTCCATATGTTCGCTGAGCTTGTGCAAATTGGAAGTCTCAGTTTTCCTGTTCTTAGCTGAAAGGTAGTGGCAACCCGGTGTGGTATTCTGTGGCGGTAGCCCATCTGCCTTCAAAGTTCGCCGTTACTGTGTGTTCAGAGATGCTCTTTCTTGCCTAACTTGGTTGTAAGGGTGGCTTTTTGTGTCTCTGTTGCCTTTCTTTCGCTCGAACCAGTCTGCCCATTATCCATTTTGACCTCTGGCATCAACAAGGGCTTTTCAGCCCAAGGAACTGCGACTCACTGGATGTCTTTTTTCTTTTTCGGACCATTCTCTGTAAACCCTAGTGAAGATGGTGTGTTGACGGAAAATCCCAGGAGATCAGCAGTTTCTGAATATTACTCAGACCAAGCCCTTTGGCAACCATCTACCTTGGCCACGGTCAAGGCACTCAATATCACCTTTCTTCCCAATTACTGATGCTCGGTTTTGTTGAAACTGCAGGAGATTGTCTTGACCATGTCTACATGCTAATGCATGAGTGCGCATGTGATTGGGCTGATTAGAAATTAAGTAGTTAACGGAGCAGTTGGGACAGGTGTACTAATTTATAAAGTGCCGGTGAGTGTATACTATTTTATATTTATATATATATATATATCTCATATCATATTTGTATATATATATATCGTTGCCCCTTTTTTGAAAGCATTTTCATAGATTTTTTAAACCATTGAACTCAAATAACTGGGCCAAACTATCACTGGGACAGGTGCTTCCCTTATCCAATTCTCTCCCATGTGAAAGAAGGTAAGTTGACAACTTGTATATTTTGGCCATTGAAGTGGTCACAATCTCTGGGACCATTATCCTCAGGAAACACAAGATAAAGTATCAAGTGGCCCACAATATTCTGACTAAGAGACCAAGAATAAAGAAGCTCTGCTTTTTGCCAGTGAGGTACACTGAGGCAAGTTTGGACTGGCTCATAGGTGAGCAGGAGAAAACCCTATTGGTGGGCTCTAAGAGTTATCTCTATTGGTGGGTACTAAGAATCAACACCACTGGTGGGCCCCAAGAGCCATCTCTACTGGTGGGGCCCCAAGAGTCAACTCCACTGGTGGGCCCCAAGAGTCAACTCCACTGGTGGGCCCAAGGTGCCATCCTACACGGTGGAGGCCCCAAGAGTCAACTCCACTGGTGGGGGCCCCAGAGTCAACTCCACTGCGTGGGGAAACATGAGTCATCTCCACTGGTGGGCCCAAAGAGTTATTGCCACTGGTGAGCCCTAAAAATCAACTGGGCCCCAGGCAACTCACTGACACTGTCTGAGGGGACATTCATGTTGGCAATAATCCAAACTGGAGCCTATCTTTGTCTGATACTTCTGACTGCACCTCATTCCCCTTCATCACCTTAAATGTCTTGGAATTTTTTTGGTCACATCTTGTATATATTCTTACATTTATTCATACGTAGTATTTAGTCAATAGGAGGCAACATATTGCTATCAGATCATATTAGGCTTTATAGGAGTACATGGACATCATAGTGGGGATCCCTCAACTATGTGCCAAGACTGAAAGCTGCTCTCTAAGGCCTCATTTAGTGTTTTGGCAGCCCATTTTTGTTATCCTTTGGTATACTGTTAACATTTTTTCCAATGGATACCATAGCAGATTATAGACTTCTACAATCCAAACATAGTCCTAAATTGACTATATTTGTCCTATTTAGTGAATGTATGCTGTTTCTGCATTGGACACAAGGGGATGGTCTTTCCAGTTTTTTGTCAATGCAGAAACCGTATACGTTAGTCCAACAGGACAAATGTAGTGCAATTAGGACTGTGTTTGCCTTATAGAAGTCTATGGCCTTTTCGTGATCCCACCGCCGTGTCCACCTGGATACATTTTTAGAGTACCCCGATGGATACCATAAACAGGCTGCACAAACGTTATGTCAATGGGATCTAAGAGGAGCTGGTGGACCCAGTACTACATGTATTACATGGACGGCCATTCATTTCACCATGTGATTCTACATTTCCACCTTAGCAGCCAATAGACAACCAAGAAAAGGACAGTAACATTCATGGTGTTGAGTGGAAACTGAAATAAACTTTTACTGTCCTGAATTTGCTGCAGAAGGTGATCAAGGGGGTCAAGTCATCTCCATTCTAAGTTTTGCCCTAGGACCTCATAGTTATTTGTTAGGCTCCTTTTATACCATTAAATGATCTGCTCCTTCTTTATCTATTCTGGTCGTAGCTAACTCATAATTTTACCTGTTTTACTAACAGGTACGGGAACTACTGTTCCACCAAGTGCCTCAAAACTCCTGTTTTATAATACCAAGGTTTAAGGCTTAAATTTTCTTTGCGGAATTGCGCCTATCTGAACTGCTGCCACCTCTTTCATGTAGAGGAAGAAAATTGACTCCCTATGGGAACATATTTATAGCTGCTTGCACACCTGTGCGATAATTCCATTTTGTGGTGGTAATACACCACCCACGGGTTGCAGGCTTTTTCTTAGAATTTTCCTACCAACTCTGAAAAGTCACTTATGTCACAAAATATTTTTCTATAACAGTATATTATAGTCATTAAGCGACACAGTCGAGTCCCATTGTAATGGCCAGCAGTTAATATTCACTGTGTGCAGCACGGACAGCAGCTAGACGGCCGGGAGTGACTCAATAAGGTCCTGGTAGGTTGTTCCAGATATCTGGAGGCATGGCGACTGCACCCCACAGCTGCTGGAGGGTCCATAGAGCCAACACCACCATCCAGGGGCCCCACAGCTGCTGGAGGGGCCATAGAGCAAACACCACCATCCAGGGACCCCACAACTGCTGGAGGGTCCATAGAGCCAACACCACCATCCAAGGGTCCAACAGCTGCTGGAGGGTCCATAGAGCCAACACCACCATCAAAGGGTCCAACAGCTGCTGGAGGGTCCATAGAGCCAACACCACCATCCAATGGTCCAACAGCTCCTGGATGGTCCTTAGGCCCAACCCCACGATCCAAGGTTCCAACAGCTGCTGGTGGGTCCATAGAGCCAACACCACCATCCAGGGGCTCCCACAGCTGCTGGAGGGGCCATAAAGCCAACACCACCATCCAGGGGCCCCACAGCTGCGGGAGGGTCCATAGAGCTAACACCACCACCCAAAGGTTTCCAACAGCTGCTGGAGGGTCCATAGAGCCAACACCACCAGCCAGGGGCTCCCACAGCTGCTGGAGGGGCCATAAAGCCAACACCAGCATCCAGGGGCCCCACAGCTGCTGGAGGGTCCATAGAGCCAACACCACCATCCAGGGGCTCCCACAGATGATGGAGGGTCCATAGAGCCAACACCACCATCCAAAGGCCCCACAGCTGCTGGAAGGTCTATAGAGCCAACAAAACCATCCAGGGGCTGCACACCTGCTGGAGGTTCCATAGAGCCAACACCACCATCCAGGGGCTCCCACAGCTACTGGAGGGTCCATAGAGCCAACACCACCATCCAGGGGTCCCACAGCTGCTGGAGGATCCATAGAGCCAACACCACCATCCAGGGGCCCCACAGCTGCTGGGGGGTCCATAGAGACAAACCCACCAACCAGGGAATCCCACAGCTGCTGGAGGGCCCTTTAGATCCAACACCACCATCCAGGGCTCCCACAGCTACTGGAGGGTCCATAGAGCCAACTCCAGCATCCAGGGGTCCCACAGCTCTGGAGGGTCCAAGACCAAAACCACCATCCAGGGGGCCCCACAGCTGCTGGAGGGTCCATAGACCCAACACCACCATCCAGGGGCTCCCACAGCTGCTGGAGGCTCCATAGAGCCAACACCATCATACAGGGGCTCCACAGCTGCTGGAGGGACCATAGAGCCAACACCACCATCCATGGGCCCCACAGCTGCTGGAGGGCCCATAGAGCCAACACCACCATCCAGGGGGCCCCAGCTAACTGGAGGGGCCATGATGCCAACACCCCATCCAGGGGCTCCCCACAGCTGCTGGAGGATCCTAGAGCCAACACCACCATCCTGGGGCTCCACAGCTGCTGGAGGGACATAGAGCAAACAACACCATCCAGGGGCTCCCACAGCTGCTGGAGGGTCCATAGAGCCAACACCGCCAACCAAGGGCCTAACAGCTGCTGGAGGGTCCATAGAGCCTACACCACCATCCAGGGGCCCAACACATTCTTAATTGGGGTCTGGGGAATTAGGGGCCAAGGTAGTACTTGGAAGTCTGGCTCCTGCTCTTCCAACCAATGTCGGACACTTCTTGTCGTGTGACATGTCGCATTGTTTTGCTTGAAGATGCCATCCTCACCAGTTGAGACAGTCAGCATGTATGGGAATATGAGATGTGCAAGGATGGATTGTGTTCTTCCAGCCATGGTTGCAGGGTGTTTGTTCTCTGATGTTCCGCACCTGACACGCCAACGTCCATCCATTCCATGAAGCAGAAAACATGACTCATCGGAGAAGACAACCCTTTACCAGTCATTTTGGCATTGAGATGCTCCCCTGTAGTGTGTCCTCCACCCTTGCACACCTTCATAACCGACGGTCCCCTCTCACATCAATGGCGCTTTAACCTCCAGTTACCACATTGTTTATTCACAATGGTGCCATTTTTCCACTCACAATACTTTCACTACAGCAGCCTCCAACGGGTCACAAACCGCGCAATTCTAGAAATAATGTAATCCTCGCCCTGAAAGCCAATAATCACCCCTTTTTTGCGACTCTGATAAATTGCCACTTTTATCCATGACAGCAACGGGGTGAGGAATAAGTGTGCAGACAGCCTATTGCACATCTTACATGCTCACCAAACCACCTCACCACACCTGACTTCCTTCATGAGCCATGCGCAGCCAATGATAACTCCTTAACGACCGCCCACCATCTTTTGACGTTGGGCATTTCAGGTCGTTCATCTGCAGCGACATCTTTTGACGTCACTGAAGACATCGGAGTTTGCGGCGCCACAGCAGTGCTAAGATTGGGGCTGTACAACACAGCCCTGATCCCAGCGCAGCTCCTGCAAGCACCGAGGTGCGGGGGAAACCTCCGCTCCCCGATGCTTTAACCCTTTGATTGCCGCAGTTCGTCACCACAGCACGATCGAAGGGTTTCCCTGCTCTGTCGGGTGATCGGAACGCCCGGTGACCCAACAGAGCCCGGGGAACGGCAGCATAGTCAGCCCTGGGGACTTAGAGTAGCCCCAGAGCTGTCTGTGTAGCAAGCCAGTGATCAGGGCAGACTGTGAGCTGTCCTGATCACTGCCTGTGTCAGACAGACACAGATTATAATGTATTAGCATATATGAATATACTAATACATTGCTAAGTGGAGAAAAAAAAAGGTAACACAGTTCTCCCTTCATGGGATTTAAAAAAAAAAGAAAAAAGTAAAAAACATAAAAAGTGTAAAAAAAAAATAATAAAAAAAATAAAATAAAATAAAAATAAATATTTAATTAAAAAATAATTGTGCATACATTACACACACAAAAACACATATTAGGTATCCACATGACCGAAAAACCCTGGAATTAATTTAAAAAAGTTTTTAAGGGGAAAATTAAGGGTAAAAAAAAATGTAAAAAAACAAAAAAAAAGAAAAAAAAATTCTGCAATTTTTTAAGTGAATTTTAAACTTTCCCCCCCCAAAACAAGCCTCCTAAAACTGCGTCTTGAAAAAAAAAAAAAGTTACAACTGTTTAAACCAAGGACAAAACTAAAAAAAAAATTTTCTGGTCTTAACTATTTTTTCAGCTTTTGGGCTTAGGGTTAAAAAATGGGAAAATGGTCATAAAAAATGTACTGTCTTTTAGCTATTTGCACATCAACACATTGAAAAATGTATTAAAAGTCAATCATATGCCATTAAATAGGTAAAAACACTCTAGGTATAGATATCAACACTAGGGTGAGCGTTACTGTCCAATGTCAGTCTGCTGCTCCTAAAGCTATAAAGCAAAAACCGCTTGAAACCAATTGCGAAATGGTGGCCCTTGCTCAAAGCCTTGTCCTTGGGTTTCCTTGGGGTTCACTTAAAAAAAAAGGGAAAAGGAAGGGAAAACTTTTTTTTTTTTTAGTCTTTTTTGATAATTGGGATTGAATTGAAAGAGTTGACTGAATGTCCATAAATGTTTAATTGGGCTATACATAGACATATATAAATAAAATTGGCGTCATGTTATTACAGATAATTCATGCTAATCCATTCTGTTTGGAAGAATGAAAATGTCATATAGAAATAATATATGATGCAATAAAATGTGCAGTTCGAAGAAAAAAAGGGTTTCGTTTTATGGCCAAAAACAGAAATGTTCTTCTGTTTATGAACTGTCTATGGTCCATCCCTTCCCATAGTCCTTGATACTTCCCATGGCCTCCATACATTTACATTACATTAATTACTCCAGAAAGCATTAAAGTCGCCGCCCTGTGGGGGCAAAATTAGTACCCAAAAGGATAATGAGGATTTTTCCCAAAATTTTCTGTCCCTTTCCTCTATTAAAAAGTCCTTATTTTCAGAAGGGCCTGCAAGTTATAAAAAAGCCCCCAAACTCCAGCCTTGTTATAGAGCAGGGGAAGCTGAGCAGATTGATGTACGTATATGGGAATAGATTGGGTAGCACTGGTAATGTATTCATTTAAGACTAGGAGTCCTATGGGCGGTGCTATAGGCACACCCAGTCACTGACTAGGACTACCCACTGGACTCCAAAGACTAGAGCAAGCAGAGGTTTAAAATACGTTATCAGTTATACTGAATCTTTTCGTACAAACCTATATTTTGATCTGCTCAGCTCATCCTGCTCTATAACCAGGCTTGGAGCAGGGGAAACCTTTGGTTGGCCCCTGAGCATGGTGGGCTTCTGGGCATGGGGGGCCCTTGCGCCTGGCAGGCCTATGGGTCCTTTTCAGGGAGAATGGCAGGTAAGAAGAGGCAGAAAGCAAGAGTCATGTGTAAAAATCAACTCCACGGGTGGGCCCCAAGAATCAACTACACGGGTCGGCCCCAAGAATCAAATATACTGGTGGGCCCCAAGAATCAACTCCACTGGTGGGCCCCAAGAATCAACTACACTGGTCGGCCCCAAGAATCAACTACACTGGTCGGCCCCAAGAATCAACTCTAGTGGTGGCCCCAAGAATCAACTTCACTGGTGGCCCCAAGAATCAACTTCACTGGTGGCCCCAAGAATCAGCTCTACTGGTGGGTCCCCAGACTCAACTTCACTGGTGGGCCCCAAGAATCAACTTCACTGGTGGGCCACAAGATTCAGCTTCACTGGTAGGCCACAAGATTCAGCTTCACTGGTGGGCCACAAGAATCAACTCCACTGGTGGGCTCCAAGACTCAACTCAACTGGTTGGCCCAAGAATCAACTTCACTGGTAGGCCCCAAGAATCAGCTCTACTGGTGGGCCCCAAGAATCAGCTCCACTGGTGGGCCCAAGAATCAACTTCACTGGTGGCCCCAAGAATCAACTCCACTGGTGGCCCCAAGAATCATCTCTACTGATGGGCCTCAAGAATCAACTCCACTGGTAGGCTCCAAGAATCAACTCCACTGGTGGGCCCCAAGAATCAACTCCATTGGTGGCCCCAAGATTCAGCTCTACTGGTGGGCCCCAAGAATCACCTCAACTAGTGGGCTCCAAGAATCAACTCCACTGGTGGGCCCCAATAATCATCTCCACTGGTGGGCCCTAGATACCGCAGTAAGACACTGTCTATAACATGCTCCCCATAGGTTGGACTACTTTATCAACATGACAGATTCTCTTTAATGTATTTGTTTCCCATTTATATATGTTTTGTCTTCAAGCTGAACCAGGTGTCAGTGTCTTGGCCCCAGTCCAGAATATATAGCACAAGGTGCTGACATATTCCATTACTGGGTTTCACCACCATTGTGGTGCTGAGCCCTAAGTACAAAAATTTAATTCAGGATTGAAAAAGGTCAAATAGTTTTTTACTTTTTAGGGCACCTTTAGGCTTTTTACTGTTATGTATACACAGCCCTATGTGTCTCTGTGGTTACATTCTACAAGCAAACTCTGTGTAGTCTGATCCTGCAGTCTCCTGTTGCACCCTTTCATTCCCCCTCTTCTCTTTGTAGGGAATGCACCACATTCTTAAAGAGGTTTTGTCACGATCTAATTTTATATCTCCTGTATCCAGCTCTTCAGCTCTGTGTGATCAGAAGGGGGCGTGTGTGATTTGTTTGAATTGCATATCATGTGACCCAGCAGGCTGACATCACCAGACCTTTCCTCTCTGTAGTCAAAGAAAGGTCTGTTTATGTAAAGCATTGTGAGTAGCTCAGATGTAAAGTTTTTGCCTTCAGGCACAAGGGTCCTAGGTTCAATTCCCTGCAGGATCCAAATCTGTGGGTTTTTTTTCTCTTTATCAATGCACAGACCTGATTGAGGTTTCTTTTTTATTTATTTGCACTGTTTGACTAATTACTAAGGAGGACAGAAGTACAATGATAGCACCCGGGGTTTGAACACTCAGTAGCTGCCTGAGAGGAGAGGCGATGTCTCAGCATGTGCGACCAGGACTGAGGACTTCTCAGCCCTGGTAGTATCCCCTGGAGCTCTGTAGCCTTCTGTCCTGCTGCTTAAACCCCTCCATTTCCAATGTCCTTCTAACAGGCTCAGCTAGAAATAGCAGAGCTGAAATGTCAGTCATTGCTGTAGAACTTCCTAGAGCCTGAACAGAAAGTGGAAGCCTAAAGCTGTGGAACCACCCACAGCCTGAACAGGAAGTGGGAGCCTGAAGCTGTAGAACCAAACACAGCCTGAACAGGAAGTGAGAGTCTGAAGCTATTTAACCACCCACAGCCTGAACTGGAAGTGTGAGCCTGAAGTTGTAGAACCGCCCACAGCCTGAACAGGAAGTGGGAGTCTGAAGCTGAAGAACCTCCCACAGCCTTAACTGGAAGTGGGAGCCTGAAGCTGAAGAACCTCCCACAGCCTTAACAGGAAGTGGGAGCCTGAAGCTGAAGAACCTCCCACAGCTTTAATAGGAAGTGAGAGCCTGAGGCTTGCTGTGAAGAGGAGGCTTTGTGAAACCTCTTTAAAGCAATAGGAATATGCTGTAATACCAGTTTCAGCCTATTTACAAGAGTGGCACAGTTTATGAAGACAAAGGCAGAACCTATTTTCTAATCTCATGCACCTCTTTAAGGTATATTACGCATTCGTATTAATGCTTCTCCTTTATTATAAAGCAAACTGTGACACTGCTGAATGTTATGTCCTTTATTGACACATCCATCAATACACGCTGTCACTTCTCTGTCGCATCATGTCTTCTGTCCTACACATGTCCTCTCTCTCATAAATTCACCTCCTCATCTTTATTCATGTAGTCACTCATATGTTCTATACAAGTATATTGGACTGTCCTCTACTCCTCCGAGTCTTCTGCCTCCTTATCCACAGGTACATTGCCGCCACCGTCTTCTTCATTTTATGGGCACCTTGCACTCACCCTTATCCAATAAGTAAACTGCACCTTCTGCCTTCCCATTGTAGTATCTGTATGACAAGAGGCAAGGCTATTATAATGCACGCCTCAGCTGCTGCAGAACCACTTTATAAAGAGCACTATTGATTGATATGGGACTCCATCTTTTTCCAAAAGTGGTTCTGCAGCTTCTGAATTGTGTTTTATGATGTTCTGCAGCAGTTGCATTGCTCATTTGGATGTTCCACCTTAGCTAGGCGTGTATTAAGAGGTTGTGCAGCAGCTGAGATGTGTATTATTTTATGCAGCTGCTGAAGAACCTTTTTTTTGACACTCAATCATAAGTTTGCACAGGGGAAGAAACTTCTTACAAAAGTAGTCTGTGACACAGGTATTCTATATGAAGAGATAAGCAGCGCCTGTGTGACATTGCTTGTCTCTCTGTAATCACTTAAAGGATTGTCCAGCAAATAAAATATATTCTTTAATGGGGCCAGCGTGGATACACTCTTTTATAAAAAAAGTTATACTTACCTTCCTGTCCCCGGCTACCGCGGCTCTGGAGCTCCTCGGGGATCCACTCCTCTTTATTTTTGGCTTATCGTCCCAACACAAGGAAGAGGGTCACTCTACATTTATTTACAATGCAGTGCGATCTGTCTCTGTTGTGTGTTGGGAAAAGAACCCGGAAGTGAAGCGAAGTGGATTGCCGGGAGGTGGGGAGGAGCATTCCTCTTTACTTTCAGGTTATATTAACAACACAACAAAGAGGCTAATTCTACATATATTTACAATGGAGTGTGATCCGACTCTGTTGTGTGTTGGGAAAAGAACCCGGAAGTGAAGCGAAGTGGAGCTCCTGAGCAGCAGTGGAAAGGAAGGTAGGTATAACTTTTTAAAAATTTGTTACCCACCCTGGCCCCATTTTTTTCTTTGCTGGACAAGCCCCTTTACGTTCTGTTTCTAAATCTGAATGTACTAATTTTTCTAAATATATTTACGGGTTGTATTATGTAAAAAATTGTGCTTTTTTTGGAATACTATCCACACTGATGTTTTTTTATAACAGGTACTGTAATTAAAGGGCTACTGCAATTCATGGGGTATTCCCACCATACACATTAATGTCAAATTGATAGGATATGCCATTAATGTGTGATAAGTATGGACCCCACCTCTATCTCAACAACGAGCCCCGAAACCTCCATGTTTTGAATGGAAGGGGGGACAGAATTCTCTCACTGATATCAATGGTAGCGTTCCAACTACCTCTTTGTATAAAAATTAGAAGTTTTGGTGCTTGTTCTGGAGATAGGTGCAGGTTCCAGAGGTGGGACCTCTGCATCCTATCAATATACCATCAATATTTATGCTGGGAACACCCCTTTAACTTCCCGCTAGATACTGTCATTGCTGTGTACACCATTTTCACTGTGCTCTTTCCTGTTTTGTACACCCAAACCCTCTCACTGTACCTCCTGTATACATATGTTCCCTCCTGTATATATTCCCATGTCTCCCACAGGGTCGGAAGCCTGGGTACTTCTCCTTTCTGGATCCTTTCTCTCCTGCTGTCTGGCTCTTCATGTTGTTGGCTTATCTGGCAGTCAGCTGTGTGCTGTTCTTGGCAGCCAGGTAATAACCCCTGTTTATCCACTCTTCCTGTGCACTGAATTGTATAGCATCCTCTGTAATAAGCCCTGCGTGCCTATAATGTTCCGAGACCTAATCACCTCCACAATACTGAGCCATGCACCTGCAAAGAAGTGAATGATCCATCTGCATCCTCAATGTTATGATTCTTGCACACACAGCACTACACAACATAATGCACTTGCAATCCTTATTCCCCCCTTATACATTTTTAATTGTGCCAACCTTTATATAATTTAAAAGATAATAAAAATTTGGTGTTCTCTGCATGCTTGACATATTATGCAGTTTCCAGTTGGCTTTAAAAATCATAAGACAAAGAGATTTTTTAATAGATATTAGGAGATCATACAGAGAAGCAACCATTAGTGTATATACTGTATATAAAGTGTAGGCCCTAATGTCGCACCCATTACGGTTCCATAAAATGCATTAATATTAATTTTTTTGTTGACGCATACGAATCTACAGAATTCAATTTTAATCAATTAGTCACATAATTTATAATTTTAAATTATGTTACAGATACATTGAAAGTACATAATGTAGATACACCTAATGGGTGGAAATAATAGCTCATACAGATACCCAAATGTTATTACCTAAGGCAACCTTGTTTTTACCACATATGCTGGATTTGTTGGGATTTTTGTTTTTCAATGAAAACCTTAGTACTGGATTCATCACATAACAAACACTACGACTCCTACCAAATCCTAGTTATGGGAGAAATAGTGCTGCATGTCTTAGACACAGATGTTAATATAGCCCTACTGAGGCTTTACAGCCTGCTGAACCATTGTGATCCTAAATATAGCACAACTAAATGTGAATTCTATGTATCCAAGGTAACTTGAAGAAGTAATCAACCAAAAAGTTATTGTGAAGAAAAATGGAATGTATAACACAGTATAAAAACTATAAGGTATAGAGATAGATAGATAGATAGATAGATAGATAGATAGATAGATAGATAGATAGAGAGATATATATGAGAGATAGATAGATAGATATGAGATAGATGGATAGATAGGAGAGAGAGAGAGAGATAGATAGATAGATAGATAGATATGAGATAGATGGATAGATACACTAGAAAGATTTGAGATAGATAGAAAGATACATTAGATAGATATGACAAATAAAGAAACAAAGAAGAAAGAGAAAGAAAGATAGAAAGAAGATGAAGATAATACTAATAATAATCTTATTTATATAGGACCAACATATTCCACACTTTACAATGCAGATTGTAAACGTACAGACTAAACTGAACATTACATAAAAAAGAAACCCATTAAGAAATTATACAATAGGTGTAAGGGCTTTGCTTGCAAGAGCCTACAATTTGTGTGGAAGTCAGGGTGAGACAAAAGGTCTAAAGTGCTTAATGTGTACAATTTTCCAGGTATCTTCCGTAAATATAGCGTACTACACATAAAAGTGAATGAACCTGCCAGCCACACAGTACATTTTTATACAGATAAAGTAGATAGCCATGTAAATATATAGATATGAGATAGATATGAGATAGATAGATAGATAGATAGATAGATATGAGATAAATATATATATATATATATATATTATATAATTTATATATATATATTATATATATATATATATATATATATATAGGAAAAGAAGAAAAAACAGGGGGCGCACAATAGTGTAAAAACTTGGGTAAGTAGAGTAAAATAAATACTGGCGTGCTCACCTCGTGGGTTGTACAAGGAAGGTACAACACTCCTGATAGCTTGCAGGGCCGTTAAAGCCGTCGCCCATATCACGGCTGCCGAAATCTTAATCCAAAAAGGGACTCAAGTGTTGTAAAAGCACTTGGTATATTGTATTGTAAAAAGCCTAGGCGAATAAGGCTGAGATCCGGCGCACTTGCCAAAAAGTCCAAATGACCCTTTCGGGATATATATATGAGATAGATAGATAGGAGAGAGATAGAGAGATATTAGATAGCCATATAGATAGATAGATATGAGATAGATAGATAGATAGATATGAGATAGCTAAATATATAGATAGATAATAGATCATTATATAGATGTAGGTAAGTAGAAAGGTAAATAAATAAACAGATGTGAGATATTTAGATAACTTTCTAAATAATAAACAGTTGCCAGATAGATAGATAGATAGATAGATATGGGATAGATAGATAGATAGATAGATAGATAGATAGATATGGGATAGATAGATATGAGATAGATAGATAGATAGATAGATATGGGATAGATAGATAGATAGATAGATAGATATGGGATAGAGGGATAGATAGATAGATATGGGATAGAGGGATAGATAGATAGATGTAGGCTTACAGCTAATATATAAATAGAAAATGAGGTATATAGATATTTATGAGATACATATTTAGATAGATTGATAATATACTTATTGTTAGATACAAAGGTAGATAGGTGGATAAATAGATAATAGACTAATAGTTGATAAATAATTAGGTAGATGGATGGATAGATAGATAGATAGATAGATAAATACATAATGAGGTAGACCTATTGTTAAATACTGAGGAAATAGATGGATAAATAGATAATAGACTTGTTGTAGTTGATAAGTAGTGAGGTAGACAGATGGCTGTATGGAGAGCTCCATAGATAGATAACAGACTGATAGATACATAGATATTTTGGAGCACAGTGAGCACCGTTTCCCTGCAGTCCATGCATCTTTATTGCACAGGTTTGGTGTATTTGTTCTCCGGAGTTTACTTTGTACATGTTAATATCGTGTGCAGACAGAAGCGCCAGTTTTACCATCACTAGATCCCGGGGACTGTTCTCTTTTTCATCTGTCCTGATTATTTCACAGTCTTGTTTTTGAGGACACAATTGACCTTTTCTCTGAAACACTGAAATTCAGCAAATCGATTGCTTTTGTCTGACTGAAGGCAATAATTGCTCTACTAACACCTAAAAGAACTGGTGATTTGTCATTATATCGAGTGACTGAATATAACAAAATGCTGAAATATAAACTCTGTAAAACCAGGAACAGCGAAAAATATCCTACAGAAAAAAAGCTTAATTGCCGGTAGAAGAGCAGACACAATGGAGGACACTTCCAATTGCTATTTCTAAAGTTTCTTTGGGAAACATCTTATGATGTCACCTATCTAGATGTTCCCAGTCTACTGTGTATAAGAAACAGAGTATACAATATATAGCTATGTCTACCAGCCCTGCCTTAGTATAGCCTACAAGCTAAACTGTAATATTACAGGTGTTGTCTGCTTTGGACAAGTCTTTTTTGATAGACGGTTCCCCCAAAAATAAGCTGAATGCAGGTTGTCCTTCTGTTGAGACCCTCATTGGTCCACTATAATCGGCAAAGGAACCTGGCAGCAAGTATCCAATTTCCCTGCAGCACCCCCACAGGGGGAATGGAGCATTACACAGTTCATATGGACTGTGTATGAAATGAATGGACCTGTTGGGTCCTTCAGACCAGAAGACACTCTTTGTGTCAGCCATCTGGCTGTTAGATAGTGGTTCTGAATTATGGAACTCCCTCTTCTTACTCATAGACAAGGTGAAAATGAGTTTTTTAAGCCAGGTAAGCCCTTTTTAATATAATAAGGAAACTCCTTACAGTGTCTGAAGGTTATTAACGAGTGAGAAGACAGATCCAGCTCTGCTACATCTATATGCACCTGAATTTGTCAATTAATAGAAGGTTTACTTAAATCAAAGAACTGTGTGCAATGATGAAAACAGGGATCAAAAGTCATGGGGTCCATATGGTAAAATAATGATTGGGTCTCAATTAGTGCACCCTAGTTTTATAATATATCTTTAAAAGCAGGACTGGGACAAGGTCTTCTGGTGTCCTAGGCAAATAAGGCATAAAGTTCCCCCTCCCCAATGGAAAATTTTCCCCACTTCTTATCTCCTTGTGTTCCATACCTGCCTGGGATGAAGTTGTGCCCTTGGCGGTCGCCTATCTTCTCTTACCCGCCGTTCCAACCCTGTTTAAGAGGGTCAGGAATAGATGTCCCACACTCAAAGCTCCAAGTCTCTTTTTTTTGTTTTTGCATGAAGCACTAATTGATAAAATGTTAGCTGGCTGCAGTCACCACTTGGTGGAGCTAACTGATCACAGCTAGTATTGAAGACAATGGAAGCCATATACAGTGGGGAAAATAAGTATTTGATACACTGGCGATTTTGCAGGTTTCCCCACTTACAATGAATGGAGAGGTCTGTCATTTTTATCGTAGATTCACTTCAACTGTGAGAGACAGAATCTTAAAAAACCCAGAAAATCCCATTGTATGTTTTTTAAATAATTAATTTGCATTTTATTGCATGAAATAAGTATTTGATTACCGACCAACCAGCAAGATTTATGGCTCTCACAGACCTGTTAGCTTTTCTTTAAGAAGCCCTCCTACTCTGCACTCATTACCTGTATTAATTGCACCTGTTTGAACTTGTTACACCTATCCACACAATCAATCACACTCCAACCTCTCCACCATGGACAAGACCAAAGAGCTGTCTAAGGACACCAGGGACAAAATTGTAGACCTGCACATGGCTGAGATGGGCTACAGAACAATAGGCAGCAGCTTGGAGAGAAGGCAATGACTGTTGGCGCAATTATTAGGAAATGGAAGAAACACAAGATGACTGTCAATCTTCCTTCCTTGGTCTGGGGCTCCAAGTAAGATCTCGCCTCGTGGGGTAAGGACGATTCTGAGAAAGGTCCGGAATAAGCCCAGAACTACAGGGGAGGACCTGATCGATGACCTGAATAGAGCTGGGACCACAGTCTCAAGGATTACCATAAGTAACACACTACGCCATCATGGATTACAATCCTGGAGGACACACAAGGTCCCCCTGCTCACACCAGCACAAGTCCAGGCTCATCTGAAGTTCTTCAATGACCACCAGGATGATCCAGAGGAGGTGGGAGAAGATCATGTGGTCAGATGAGACCAAAATAGAACTTTTTGGTATCAACTCCACTCGTTGTGTTTGAAGAAAGAAGAAGGATGAGTAGAATCTTAAGAACACCAACCATGATGCTTGGGGGGTGGAAACATCATTCTTTGGGGGTACTTTTCTGCAAAGGGGACAGGATGACTGTACTGTATTGAACAGAGGATGGCCGAGGCCCTGTATTGCGAGATTTTGGCCAACAAAAATCGTAAGCATTGAAGATGGGTTGTGGCTGGATCTTCCAGCAGGACAGTGACCCCAAAAAACACAGCCAGGGCAACTAAGCAGTGGTTCAGTAAGAAGCAGTTCAAGATCCTGGAGTGGCCTAGCCAGTCTCCAGACCTGAACCCAATCGAAAATCTTTGGAGGGAGCTGAAACCCAATGCACATATAGAAGACAATTGTGCTATATTCACCATAAATGATCTAATTCTAAAAAAAAGTGTAATCAATTAGCTTTTCTACAGATGATACAAAAAATACCATTTATTCCATACCTTGTGTAATGGTTCTCAGAGATCATAATACATATTCTGTGTCATCCAATGGGATTTCTAAGAGTAAATATCATCACCATAAATATCTATATTTGATTTATCATGCTGATCGTGTGTCTGCTCATTGCCAACTAAACACGCATGACCTACCACTTTTCAGCATAGCCATGTCCAGTACAAATGAATGAATAAAAATGTTTCCACAGTAAAACGCTGTATAAAAAAGCTTTAGCACTAAGTAGAGGCCTTAGGAATGGTGTGTGGGGCTCGTACGTCCCGGCCGGCGGCGTGATATCCTTTTGGCAATCTTTGAAGCCTTTGTTCCCTAGGGATACTACATCCGGCGCTTATACCTATTTGGTTGGTGTTGTTGAAACTCAATGTAGCTCAGCAACTGCCCTGAAACCTGAAAGATCTGGAGAAGATCTGTATGAAGAAGTATGCCAAGATCCCTGCCGCAGTCTGTGCAAACTGGGTCAAGAACTACAGGAAACGTCTGACCTTAGTAATTGTAAACAAAGTTTTTCTATTGTATCAAATACTTATTTCATGCAATAAAATGCAAATTAATTATTTAAATTATACAATGTTATTTTCTGGATTTTTTTTTTTTTTAGATTTTGTCTCTCACAGTTGAAGTGAACCTATGATAAAAATGACAGACCCCTCCATTCTTTGTAGATGGGAAAACTTGCAAAATTGCCAGTGTATCAAATACTTATTTTCCCCACTGTAGGTCTGTATGCAGTTAGCTCCCTATGGTGATAGCTGCTGGGAGTGATGTTTGACTCCAATCTCATTTGCACTGTGGCCCCTCAGCAGCGGTGAGAGCCTGTAGCATAATTTCAAAATATATCTTCTTAGGGGCCACAGAGGACTTTCCCATACACAAAGCTCCAAATATCTTGCTTCCTTTTACATTCAGCGTTAAGTGATAAAATATTGGCTGTCTGCAGTCACCTCTAGGGGGAGCTAACTAGTCACAGCTAGTATTGAGCTCAGTGGGAGCCATTTGAATCTGTGTGCAGTGATGGTAGCTTGGAGTGTATCTTGTCTCCAGTCTCATTTACACTGTGGCCCCTCAGCAGCAGTGGGAGCCTGTAGTATGAATTCATAATATATTTTCTTGGGGCTACAGAGGCATTTCCCATACACAAAGCTCCAAATCTCTTGCTTCCTTTTACATTCAGGGTTAAAGGGGTTGTCTCACTACATTGATTTGTCCTGTTTTCTTGGTTTCATTTTGAATTCAGGGACATGTTTACTGGCTTCTACTAGGCTGCAGTAGAAGCCAGGTCTGTAGCTATAGCAACCAGTTCTGGCAGCCTATAATGAGAGATTAAACAGATCAGTAGCTTTAGCAACCAGTGCTGTCGGCCTATCATGAGGGATTGAACAGGTCTGTAGCTATAGCAACCAGTGCTGGTAGCCTATCATGAGGGATTGAACAGGTCTGTAGCTATAGCAACCCAGTGCTGGCAGCCTATCAGGAGGGAATGATCAGGTCTGTAGCTATAGCAACCAGTGCTGGCAGCCTATCATGAGAGATTGAACAGGTCTGTAGCTATAGCAACCAGCGCTGACAGCCTATCAGGAGGGATTGAACAGGTCTGTAGCTATAGCAACCAGCACTGGTAGCCTATCATGAGGGATTGAAAAGGTCTGTAGCTATAGCAAAAAGTGCTGTCAGCCTATCAGGAGAGATTGAGCATGTCAGTAGCTATAGCAAAAAGTGCTGTCAGCCTATCATGAGAGAGTGAACAGGTCTGTAGCTATAGCAACCTGAGGAGTTGATGCAGCCCATACAAGAGGAGATATCTCAGAATAGGCAGGACACTGTTAATGAACACATATTGCAAAGTGACTTGTTTTGGCAAAATCTTAAAGGGGTTTTGCCACGAAGTAAAATTGACGTGGGAAGTTTGCAAATTAAATAACAAACATTTTCACCATTCATTATTATTAATAAATCTGCACCGATTTTGTTTTAGCTGCTCCTTTAGTGATCCATTGTTTACAGCTCGTCTCCAGGGGAAACGACCAGGGCTGAGAGCTCCTCATTCCTGACTGCACATGCTCAGACATCACCTCTCTTCTCAGGCAGCTACTGAGTGTTCAAACCCCAGGTGCTATCACTCTACTCCCTTCCTCTGTACTTCTTAGTAATTAGTCAAACAGTGCAAATAAAAAAAAAAGGAACCTCAATCAGGTCTGTGCATCGATAAAGAAAAATAAAATACACAGGTTTGGTTCCTGCAGGGATTTGAACCTGGAGGCAAAAACTTTACCTCTCAGCTACTCACAATGCTTTACATAAAGAGACCTTTCTTTGACTACAGAGAGGAAAGGCCTGGTGATGTCATCCTGCTGGGTCACATGATCTGCAGTTCAAACAAATCACACACGCCCCCTTCTGAGCACACAGAGCTGAAGAGCTGGATGCAGGAGGTAGGAAATGAGATTGTGGCCAAACCCCTTTAAGATAAAAAGCAATCTTTGTAGTGAGACAACCCCTTTAAGTGATAAATTATTGTCCGTCTGCAGTCACCTCTAGGGGGAGCTAACTAGTCACGGCTAGTATTGAACTCAATGGGAGCCATATGACTGTATGCATTGATAGCAGCAGGGAGTACAGTTTGGCTCCAGTCTCGTTTCCTCAGGGGGGGCCCTATGCAGTGATTGGGGCCTCTATGGGGCGCAGCAGGAGACATAATTTTCCACCTCTTCCTTTGTTACAATTTGCTCTGCCCAGGTTTGCAATCTCTTGTAAAGGTGACGGATATGTCTGTTTGGCAGGGAAAGGTGTAAGAATAAATTGTATTCCAGTTTATGGAATCTCTGTTTAGATTTACAATATATTTGACCTATTCCGATTCATATCTGTTAAATTAAAACTTGTTAGGTGGCCGGAATGGCAGAAGCCGGAGGCGCAGAACACGGCTAATTTCCCCTTACATTTCACAGTTGTTAGTTTTGGAATTTATGTCCTGGGAGATTCATAGAATGCATTATAACCATACATACGAAAAGCAAGAGGACTAATAAGAAGGTAAATTAGACGTCCATGTGCTTCCTCATAAGTCATATAGATGGAGGCTTACACAGACATATATTCTAGACCATCATTGAGGGATCCCAGTGCGGCTCCACAGTCGGCCGGTGCCCTCGCTATCGTGGTTGGCTATGTTCTCCCTTTGGCGGGCCACTTTGACACGGCCGTGTCTTGGTCGGTAGTTCTCAGATGTCTTTGTAAACCAAGAGTAGAACCTTCAGGGAAAACTAGTATCACAAGCCCTGCACCAGGGGCGTAGCTACAGGGGGTGCAGCGGTAGCAGTCGCTACCGGGCCCTGCAGCCTGAGGGGGCCCAAAAGCCCTCCTGCCGCAAAAGAAGATACCAGCATTGTAAATGGTGCATGGTAACTGGGGGGCCCCATTTCACTTTTCGCACCAGGGCCCAAGAGCTGGAAGTTACGCCTCTGCCCTGCACCGCGTCCAAGTTACTGACCCACAGGAAAAATACTGAATGAAACCCTGACATGTGAACGTGGCCTGATGCTTAGTGCCGGCCCTGAGGGGCAAGACGGGGCGCAAGGATTCTCTGCCCGGTTTCTTTGAAGCCTTGTGCCCTGCGCCACCAATGTCAGAAAATCACATTGTGGGTTATTTCTGCCCTGATTGTTTTCTTAACAGCCACAGACACCTTTGCAGATATTTTTTTATTGCATTGTAGGGAATTTATTAAACATGTTTACTACTGGTTTTCATCAAAAAATTGTGGATAGATTCTCCTGCAGCTACTATGTCTGACAATACAATACTATAATACTATAGCTATAGTATAATAATACAATACTATACTAATACAGTACAGTACAGTACTATGCTTATACTATACTTATACAATGCTATAATAATACAGTGCAATACTAATACTGTACAGTACTATGCTTATACAATGCTATACTAATACAGTACAATACTAGTACTGTACAGTACTATGCTTATACTATACTTATACAATGCTATAATAATACATTACAATACTAATACTGTATATTACTATGCTTATACTATACTTATACAATGGTATAATACATTACATTACAATACTAGTACTGTACAGTACTATGCTTATACAATGCTATAATACAGTGCAATACTAATACTGTACAGTACTATGCTTATACAATGCTATACTAATACAGTGCAATACTAATACTGTACAGTACTATGCTTATACAATGCTATAATACAGTGCAATACTAATACTGTACAGTACTATGCTTATACAATGCTATACTAATACAGTGCAATACTAATACTGTACAGTACTATGCTTATACTATACTTATACAATGCTATAATAATACAGTACAATACTATACTAATACTGTACAGTAGTATGCTAATACAGTATTATACTAATACAATGATATAATACTGTACAGTACTATGCTTATACAATGCTATACTAATACAGTGCAATACTAATACTGTACAGTACTATGCTTATACTATACTTATACAATGCTATAATAATACAGTACAATACTATACTAATACTGTACAGTAGTATGCTAATACAGTATTATACTAATACAATGATATAATACTGTACAGTACTCTGCTCGTACTTTACTATACTAATGCAATACTATAATTATACAGTACAATACTTTACTAATACTGTACAGTACTATGCTAATACCATACAATAAGATGCTGATACAGTACGCCATACCATGCTGTACTATACTAATAGAGTAAAGTATTGTACTAATATAATGCAATATTGTGCTAATACTATATAAAGCTATACTAGTACTATATTACTACAGTACAAACAATGCTATACTACTACAATATAATACTATACTTATTATATACTATACTACTGCTATGCAATACAGTACTATACTAATACAACACTATACTACTACCATATAATACTATACTTATACTATGCTATACTACTGCAATACAATACTATGCTAATACAATACTAGGCTAATACAATACTATGCTAATACAATAGTACACTGATACAATACTAATGCTATACAATACTAATACAATACTATACCGATAATATGCTATACAACAATACTAATACAATACTATACCCATAACCCCATTATTTGACCACTTTTGGTAGCTACTAACCATTACATATCAGGAACATCCCAGAAGACCTGCAGTTCTGGAGACGCTTTAACCCCCATTACAATTCGGATCCTTACCCTTGTCCATTTTTTCTTCTTACGCACATCAACTTCAAGAAAGTGAGTGGCCACTTGCTGCCGCATATATACCACAGTTGCCCTGGTCACCAAATAATCAAAATAATTTGCTTAATTTTTCGTGGTTTTAATCTTATGGCTGATCGGGTGTCTGTTACTGAACGGATCCCAGCGAATCACAAGGCTTCCATTGCCTTTAATGGGGTCCGTGGAGGTTGCGGCATTTTTTGATGGCGAGAATAGCTCTTTAGACTGAATAGTCAGCAAAATGTAAAAATGCTCTACATGGTAAAATATAATATATATGGCCATTCATCAAAGTCTGGTGAGCGCGGCGGAGGATCTGCATGGTGATGATCATGCTGTCTCCGCCAGGATTTTAGTTAGTGAAATAAATGACATTGGTGATGTCGGCTGTATGTGATTACATTGGCTGCCACCTGCAGATGCTTGCATATTAAGGGGATCGTGAACAGGTTCACTGCCGAAATATCTGACTGTAGAGCAACAGCGGCATAGCAACCGGAGAGACAGAATATAATGCAATATAATATTACTACAGGGTCTGAGATTCTTAGTTCACACGTTTTGATCAGAAAATGCTTAAGCCACCCACGAACTTACAACGTGATCTCAAGGCCGGGTGGTCCTACTCTATCTTTACCTCTCAAAAGAGCCAAATTCAGGCCTCTCACTGGGTCCACCGACCTCCATTATCCAGAGAGAAAAATAAAAAAAAACACACCAACACTGCAAGCTGCACTTATATAACAGCCTGTGAAAGTGGAGCGTGGGTGCAGAAACAATGGAGCATCCTTCTCCCTATCAAATTAAAAGCATATATCCAAATAAACGTTAGTTTCTGCACAATAAATTTCTGAAAAAACACACTGTGAACCTGGGTGCCACCGGCTGGGTTGCGGCATATAAATATACACACGCACACCATTACCAGTGGCACACCACTGCTAAAAGCGCAATACATTACATGGAAATCTCTAAAGAAGCATTTATGCTATCAAACATGAAAAAAACGTTGAGATTCTTTGTTCACACGTTTTGATCAAAAAATGCTTAAGCCACCCACGAACTTACAACGTGATCTCAAGGCCGGGTGATCCTACTCTATCTTTACCTCTCAAAAGAGCCAAATTCAGGCCTCTCACTGGGTCAACCGACCTCCACTATCCAGAGAGAAAAATAAAAAAACACACCAACCCTGCAGTAGGACCACCCGGCCTTGAGATCACGTTGTAAGTTCGTGGGTGGCTTAAGCATTTTTTGATCAAAAACGTGTGAACTAAGAATCTCAAAGTTTTTTTCATGTATGATAGATAGCATAAATGCTTCTTTAGGGATTTCCATGTAATGTATTGCCCTTTTAGCAGTGGTGTGCCACTGGTAATGGTGTGCGTGTGTATATTTATATGCCGCAACCCTGCCGGTGGCACCCAGGTTCAAAGTGTGTATTTTCAGAAATGTTTTTTTGTGCAGAACTATACATTGTATTTGGCATATATTGCTTTTAAATTATTTAGGAATGAAGGGATGCCTCCATTTTGGTTTTCTGCACCCCGCCCACTTTTCACAGGCTGCTATATAAGTGCAGCTTGCAGGGTTGGTGTGTTTTTGTATTTTTCTCTCTGGATAATGGAGGTCGGTTGACCCAGTGAGAGGCCTGAATTTGGCTCTTTTGAGAGGTAAAGATAGAGTAGGACCATCCGGCATTGAGATCACGTTGTAAGCCGGGGGTGGCTTAAGCATTTTTTGATCAAAACGTGTGAACTAAGAATCTCAAAGTTTTTTTCATGGGTGTTGTAGCTTAGCGCACTTAAAGGGGTTTTGCCACGATGTAATGCTGACATGGAATCCTCCAAAATGGGTATTTAATCATTTTTCTAAATATATGTGATTACAAAAAGTGAAGCCTCTGAGAGCTACAGCCTTAATCAGATGCTCTTAGTTGCCTGAAAATTTACATTAGACAGGAGCAGGAGCTGACAGGAGCTGCTCTAGCTGCGCGGGCGTGTTTGCACTTCTGATCTGATGACAGGGAACATGAAGGAGCTTGCAAGGGGCTGGGGAGAAAAGTGCAGTGTATGAGGTTGTCTGCTGTATAGAGAATCCACTGGTTGTATTGTTATTATTTGAGTAAACATTAGAGCCGCTCCCTGCGTCCTCACTCTCTGCTCACCCCCCCTCTCTCTCACCCCTGCAGCCATTCATGCTTTGTTTATCTTCTCCCCTGAGCAGATAAGAGGTAAGGAACTTCACTTCTTGGCAAAACCCCTTTAAGTGAATACATCAAGATCTACAATGGCCAAGAGTGGTGCTGTCTCTGAGGAAACATCTAATAGGCACCAATGGTGACACGTGCATAACCATAGCTGTTAGACTGCATAAAACCTTCCACAAGCCATTATGACATTGAGGGAATTTACTTTTTCGTTTTACCTAGTGGGATCAAGCACTTAGCAATGGCATGGGGATAAAATAGCAGAAATTACAGATTTGCAGGGTTTACTGTGTAGACAAATATAGATAAATGCTCGCGGGTGGTTATTTTCATCACAAAAACATTTGACACCGTTTTACTCTTGTGAAGGACACTGCTGTTATTATGCAGCTATTAGCCGCAGACCAAGCTATTTTCTTATGTCTGCAAAAAAAAAAAAAGGACTGTAACAGTTAAAGAGCACCTGCCAGCTCTCCTGATGGGTCTGTTTTGCAAAATACTTGTGCTCTCTATGGAAAAAAAAACAAGATTGAGGCATCTTTCCTGTAGGGTTCCTTGGTTACTCCTCCTGGAAATGCATGACTATAATAAGAAGTGGGTCCTATTATGTCCTATACACTGTCTAATCAATCCTGGTAGGTCCAAATGTGCATTCTACCATCCATCTGTTGCTCCTCCTGTCAACATGATGGAAAGAGAAGAAAAGATGGGACATGCGCTCCTAGTGTAAAACGCTTAGGATATATATACCCCTAATTTAGCGTGTATAGGTCATCTCTATATTTACTATTTTGCCATAGGCGAACTTAAACTCTATCAGTTCTCAATCTATAAAGCACTAAAACTTAACTTTTATTATGTATAACACTTAACCTCGATACACACTATTTAAAAACCTGATTTCTAAGCTCTAAATTTGTCCCTTTCTAATTGTGAAGGAATAACTCCTTTTCTATTATCAAGTCTGGTGGAACGCCACCTATTATATCAGCAGGGAAACCCTATATATACAGTGATTTGCTAACTCCAAAAAGGAATCCAAAACATCCCACTTGGGCAGTCATCCCTAATCTGATGGGCATGAAACATATAAGGTTTCCTTGTGAGACCCTCTGCAGCGGGTAACAAAGTAGAAAGAGGTAGAAAATCACAAATTAAAATGTCATGCCTGACCTCCCCAACATGTTTCACCAACTAATTGGGTTCATCAGGGGATAGTGTGTATCGAGGTTAAGTGTTATGCATAATAAAAGTTAAGTTTTAGTGTTTTATAGATTGAGAACTGATAGAGTTTAAGTTTGCCAAAGGCAAAATAGTAAATATAGTCATTAAAAGTCACTCTTTGTTCTCTTGCTAGATTCCCATTTTTTTTGAGGCTATATGTCATCTCCTCACCTTATTGAGTTGTGCTCCGGCAGGCACAACACTCCATGAGCTTTTCCCGGTCACCGGTACCGAGAGTGAGAGAAGGTTGCAACCGATCTTCGTGCCCAAAATACCACGATCCACGTGGAGTAGCAAGAATGAATATTCAAGAATGGTTAGTTCTGGGAAAGAAACCAGAACTCGTGTCTACTGAAGCAAATCAAATAGTGAGGCATGCTAATAGTATGGGGCGCAAACATTTAGGTAATAAATAAAAAAATAAAATAATTTGATTAACGCTTGTAGTCACACACGTCATCATAGATTGAAACTGAAGAATTCTGTGGTGAAACGCGTTGTTTGGTTAATTAAAAAAATATATTTTCAACGATGCGTTTCACCGCAGACTTCTTCAGGTTGAACAATGCGTTTCGTCACAGACTTCTTCAAAGATTGAACCTGAAGAAGTCTGTGATGAAAAGAGTTGTTCAACCTAAAGAAGTCTGTGGCAAAACGCGTTGTTTGGTTAATGAAAAAAACTATTTCAACTACGCGTTTCACCGCAGACTTCTTCAGGTTGAACAACTCGTTTTGTCACAGACTTCTTCAAAGATTGAACCTGAAGAAGTCTGTGGCGAAATGCGTTGTTGAAAATTAATGTTTTTTTTTTTTAAATTAACTAAACAACAACGCGTTTCGCCACAGACTTCTTCAGGTTGAGCAACGCGTTTCGCCACAGACTTCTTCAGGTTTAATCTCTGAAGAAGTCTGTGATGAAACGCATTGTTGAACCTGAAGAAGTCTGTGGCAAAACGCATTGTTTGGTTAATTAAAACAAATATTTTTAAAAAACGCGTTTCACCGCAGACTTTAGGTTGAACAGCGTGTTTCTTCACAGACTTCTTCAAAGATTGAACCTGAAGAAGTCTGTGGTGAAATGCGTTATTCAACCCGAAGAAGTTTGTGATGAAATGCGTTGTTTAGTTAATTAAAAAAAATTCAACAACGCGTTTCACCGCAGACTTCTTCAGGTTGAACAACGCGTTTCATCACAGACTTCTTCAGAAATTGACCTTGAAGAATTGTGGCAAAATGCGTTGTTGAAAATAAATGTTTTTTTTAAAATTAACTAAACAACAACGTGTTTCGCCACAGACGTCTTCAGGTTCACTCTCTCAAGAAGTCTGTGATGAAACGCCTTGTTTTGTTAACTAAAAAAATATATTTTCATCAACGTGTTTCACTGCAGAATTCTTCAGGTTGAACAATGCGTTGAAATGAGTTGTTGAATTTTTTTTTTAAATAAACTAATCTGTTAATTTTTTGTAAATGCAAAATTATGCAACTTTGTATGTAGTCTTCATTAAAAAAGTTATTTTCATTTGCTAATGTGGAGATTGAGGTGTGTAACTCCTTTACCTAGCTGCTGGTGAATCTCATACAAATCCAAATAGTGCTCCAGCTCCTGCAGGCTCTCTGTACTCTTCTCCTAGAGATAGCAGAGGGGAGGAGCATGGAGACCAGGGAGAACATTTAGGAAGGGCAGCTCACACAGGCTCTAGGACAACAGACACATAGCACTGTATAAGGTACAATCACTTAGACTGTGTGCAGGTGTAGAGAGGAAACAGAGCACACACTGAAAACTGCAGACTTCCAGACACACAGAGCTCACATTCAGCATGTATTACTAGGAGAACACAACCACATGAGAAAATATAAAGCTAGTAAGAGGCCGAAAAACTGTAAGACTAGTAAGACTACAGACTAAAACTTAGTGCAACTTTTTGCAACTTTTTTTTAACCAAATTAACCACTTACATATGTAAAGATCATTTCTCAATGTCAGAGGTGTGCAGAGGTTGTCCCTTTTAGCTGTTTTCACTCTTCCCAGCATCTACAGGCTCCCTGTTCCTGTGCAGGCTGTGGGCAGGTCTACAGCATGGACTGACATTTCAGCTCTGCTAGCTCTTATCCCTAGCTGAGCCTGTTACACAGACATTGGTGATGGACAGGTTGTAAAAAAAACAATGACACCGTCCAATCAGGATGTCTGGTTTAAACGTGAGCTAGCAAAACTGAATTTTTGATGAGAGAGAAAAACTTACATGCTGGCAAGACACACTATTAGCTCCTGAGAGACTCTCTTACCTGTGATCTAATTACACATGCATGTGCTCTGCAGACCTGACAGGATGCTACAGGGATCAGAACCTCTTATGGTTCACATTTTTCTTAGTAGAAAGATAAAATTAGAGAGTGATAAGCAAGCTCCATTCTGCTGATAAGACACAGCAGGGAGTGACTTTACCATCCCGACCACTGCTAGAACAAAAACAGGTGGTCGGTTATCTGGAGAAGCTTGTGTAAAGAAGTGGGAGATAAGAACTGCTCTAACTTTGAAACAAAATGAAATTGGAAGAGCAATATGTTTGGTAATGGTCTTGATTTACCTTTGCCTACTTGTTTAAAGCTAATCAATGTGGTGAGAGTACTCCTTTAATCTGTATATAATGACAGGCCCATTGATGGTATGATCCTCATGTTTGTGCTCTTCTGCCCTCAGATTGAGTCCTTATGAGTGGTATAACCCACACCCATGTCTACGGGAGAGACATCACATCCTGGAAAACCAGTACACACTGGGGAACAGCCTGTGGTTTCCAGTAGGAGGGTTTATGCAACAGGGGTCAGAAGTCATGCCCAGGGCACTGTCTACAAGATGTGTTAGCGGAGTCTGGTAAGTATGTTTTAGATGACCCACCAGCCATTGGTGCTTTACCAGGGTGTATTGATGTAGTGACTTAGACTACAAGAAACCCCATGGATAGCATCTGTTACTGGTAATGTGGACTAGGGTCATAGATAGGTTCTTCTTCACCCAGATCAAAGATTTGGTTTCCGGGCTAAGCCTGTAGGCAGGACTGGGCCAAGGTATTCTGGTGCCCTAGGCAAATAAGGCATATAGCGCTCCCCCCAAATGGAAAAATCCAGCCCACTCCATACCTCCTTGTGCCCCCTTCTTGCTTGGGATAAGCTGGCACTCTAGGCGGACGCCTGCCTTCGTCTACCTGTTGTCCCTTCCATACATGTAGGTTCCAAATTGGGCACAAGCTGGCAACTACACCCTTGCCTTGTCTTTTCCATCATACAGCCCATGTCATCTCATGTCTCTCTTCTAGGTGGGCCTTCACGCTCATCATCATCTCTTCCTATACTGCCAACCTTGCCGCTTTCCTGACTGTGCAGAGGATGGAAGTCCCGATTGAGTCAGCCGACGACCTTGCAGACCAGACCAATATTGAGTATGGAACTATTCATGGTGGATCTACTATGACCTTCTTTCAGGTGGGTCTCTACACTCTACACTTCTTACCAAAATAAAGCAGAGGAAAGTGCTACCCAAGAGCTATGACCTATGGAGAACTATAGTGCTATAGGGGATGTGTCTTTTACAAAATTAGCTTTGGCTTAATCTAGATTCTAGTTGCCCGCATCCGTCTTTGCAATTTAAGCTGTAATATTGAGCAGAAATCTTGGTATTTATTGATGTCTCTATCTACAAATACTCCGAATAGTTTAGTTTTGTTACTCAAAGGTTATGTCCATATTGAGTTATTTCCATGCAGATTTTGGCATGAATTCCTCCTCGGTAAACCACACAGTTAATTAATTTATATTCTGTATAGCCAAAAAAAGATATATTTTATCTATATGGATTTAACTGTGGGTTTTAATTATATACCTTAAACATCAGCCCAAACTAGTGATCATTATACAGGTATACCACACAACATTTCTATTATCTACATACAAGCTAAACAATTATCTATCTATTTCTCTACCTATCTATTATCTATCGATCTCATATCTATCGCATATCTATCTATCTATTCATATCTATCTATCTATCTATTATCTATCTCATATCTATCTATCTATGTATCTATCTCATATCTATCTATCTATCTATCTATCTATCTATCTATCTCATATTTATCTATCTATCTCTCTCATATCTCTCTCTTTCATATCTATCTATCTCATATCTATCTATCTATCTATCTATCTCATACCTATCTATCTATCTATTTATCTATCTATTATCTATCTATCTATCTATCTATCTATCAATCATCTATCTCATGTCTAGCTATCTATCTATATAATATCTATCTATCTAATATCTGTCTCATATCTATCTATCTATCTATCTTATCTATCTATCTATCTGTTTATCTATCTATCAATCATCTATCTCATATCTATCTATCTATCTATCTATCTATCTATCTATCTATCTTATCTATCTATCTGTTTATCTATCTATCTATCAATCATCTATCTCATATCTATCTATATCTATTTGATATCTATCTATATATCATCTATATCTATCTATCCATCTCGCTCGCTCATATCTCTCTATCAATCTATTTATCTCTATAAATCTAATTCCATCATGGATTTCATTCTTGATTTTTCTGTTCCCACAGAACTCACGGTATCAAACCTATCAGCGCATGTGGAATTACATGAACTCAAAGCAGCCGAGTGTGTTTGTGAAGAGCACTGAAGAGGGAATAGCCCGTGTGCTCAACTCCCGTTATGCTTTTCTGCTGGAGTCCACCATGAACGAGTACCACCGGAGGCTTAACTGCAACCTCACCCAGATTGGAGGCTTACTCGATACCAAGGGCTATGGCATTGGGATGCCGCTAGGTGAGATAACGTGACTCCGCATCAAGTGGGGATGGTCTGACACTTGGCTCTGCTTAGACAAATTGTCTATTGTCTCCTCATGATACCAAATTAGGCAAAGAATTACAAATTGCCTGGTAGTGCTAACGTATCATTCACATCATGGTTGACCATAAGAAAACCAATGTATCCATGGAATAGGTGACAAAGGTTAGACCAGTTGAGGATCCGACCACTGGACCATCATTGCTCTCATCCGCTTGCTACTAACCTCCCCTAGAGGTGAGATAACGTGACACCGCATCAGGTGGGGATGGTCTGACCCTTGGCTTTGTTGAGAGAAGTTGTCTATTGTGTCCACATGATACCACAGGTCAAATTAGGCAAAGAATAAGGGAGCCTTGATACCAAGGTTACACCACTCATCCCAACCCTGGTAACAAAGTCAATAGAAAATATAAAAGAGAAAGGTGGCGCTCGCCTTGTGCAGTAAAACAAATTGCTCTATGCAAATCGAAATTCACTAACTTTGGTGGTTGTGCTATTGTAGGAGTCACAATACACATATGCGTTCGGTTCAATGTGAAGCCTATTCAGCAGCCAGCAGCAAACTCTAAACCAACATCAGAGGGCTTGGGGAAGGGTAGCTGAGTAAAGCAAAACAAGGCCATGGCACTGGCTCCACAGCAGGGGGTTAAATTAGCTCATAAGTGTAAAAAGAAGAAAAGCAGGAATATAGTTATCCTATTTATTGTGCATTAAAAGCTCTACGCGTTTCATGCTAGTACCAGCGCTTCATCAGTAAGTTCCTGATATAGTGCTGGTTCCCCTGTTTTGCTTTACTCAAACAAGCCAATGGAAAGGCATACAAGATGCATTTTATTGATTTTTCAGTCTACCATCTGGCAGTGTTATTTGGGTACGATATGGTTATTTCGCCATTTTATAATACACCAAAGGAGGATGCCCCAAAAATAATGCACTGGGCACCCTCCAACCTACTCCGAGACTGCACCTAGATATCCTCCTATCATTTACTAGTCTTGCAAGCCATCTAAAGTATATATATCAATAAACACCATCTAAGCAAATAGTCCTCTATTCCTGAATTCCCGTCCTATGGAACTGGTTGGATGTTTTCTGCATTCCTTGTACCCAGAGCAGCAGACCGTGCCGTGGCACGCTGCGGGTTAAGCAGTATATCCATTCCGAGCATTGACTACATCTGTGTTGTCAATAGCTTAAATCAAGCAATTCCTCGGGGTTAATGTCTAAATTATTCCTGAGACGGTCGCTCTAATTTTGATGTACATCTGTCTGATTGAGTCACAATTTGCATTAACCCGCAGGAGTCGACTGCTGCATTTAGTGTCACTCAGCGGAGGCGGGAGGGGAGGGGGATGGGCTTCTTCTTCTTAAGCCATGGGCATGAAAAGTTCCAAAAAGCAGATCTGACCAGGGTTTGCCTGCGGTGCTCAGACACCATTGTGTTCAATGCAGACACTATAGTGATGCATAGAAGCCGGTGATCCCACAACCAAGCAACTCACACTAAATAGAGTCAACGAGCAACGTGTCACCTTGCAGAAATGCTGCACTCCCATAATGCACCGTGACACTGCATAACCACTATGCACCTGGGCTCACCCGCTGCAGAAATACGGTTCCCTTCAGACCCCGCTCTCTGCCCGGCTGATTTCTCTACTCTGGGCCTGTGCATTAAATGTCCCAAGTTTGGAGGTGATATATGACCTATGCGTTTTGTCTAGTGCTGTTCTTCTGAGCTTGGCAGGTTTTTCCATCAAATCACCACCTTACCACCCTCGTGATAGGAACGTTGACTGCCAAGAGGCGAGGCGACATGCAACATACTGGTTGCTGCAATGTAGCGCCGGCCTTCGTGTGCGGAGCTCGGGCTCCCTCTGCTGGAATACATTGTATGAATCCAACCCCGACTAGTGAATCTTCAGTAGGGTTGCATAGCTCCCAAGTGTCCCTCTGTTAGGCTGCTTTCACACAGCACAGTTTTAACTTAAACTGCCTTTATTACCAGCAAGCTTCCTTCACTTATCTAAACTGTTTGCAAAGTGAGTGATAAATTAATGTGTTTGTATCCACAAGACTTCAAATATTACTTGAAACATCTTTCCGAACAATATAGACATCAGAAAGAAGCTTGCTGCTAATAAAGGCAGTGTAATTGGAGCGCAGTTAAAACGGCACCAAAACTGCGCTGTGTGAAAGCAGCCTTAGAGAGACAGTCCTATGTGCCCTTGTCTTAAAAGTTAATGATTTATACATTGGAAAAATTTGTAAATTGTTTTTGAGTTATCTGAAAAGTTTGTAAATTGCTCTATTTGTGAAAATAAACTTTTTATAAAAAAAAAAAAAAAAAAAGAGACGGTCCCTATTTCACACCCAAATCCACCTGTCACTTTTAAGTTTTTAAAAATCCCTCATCTTAAATAAGCTTGCATTAACAAACTTACTATAGTGCCCCCAAAGAAGCATCTATCTGCTTCTTAATGGCAAATTAAGCTATATTTTAAATGTTATTTCATAATATTTTGCAATTTAGACCATAAAAAGTCTATATTTTGCTGATTTTGTGCTAATTTGAACATGAAAATCTATATATATATATATATATATATATATATATATATATATATATATATATATATAATATATATAAGTAATAATATACATGACAATAGCATCGCCAATAGCTGCTATGAATTGCACTAGACTAAATGCAAGGCCACTTATTCATTTATTTGTTGATGTGGCTGGGTGATTATTCTTGGTGATTTGGTGAAAGTCCATGCCCATATTCATGAGTTTCATCAATTATCCAAAAATATTCATGAAGGGTTTATTGGTTGGTGCTGAGTTTGGGCACCATTCATGCATATTTATGTAATGGATTCTTATTAACAGGGCCATCTCATCCATTAGGCACACTAGGCAGTTGTCCATGGGCCCCACAAGCATGACCTGGATCCCTGGCTTGGTGTTGCTTATTTAACTGCCTGTGTGTTCCTAGGACAGGCAAACAGTTAAAAACCATGGTGGAACTGGGAGCCATTGACTCCCTGTCCTGCCCATTGGTTTTGTAGGTTACAGGCTGCCTACAAAAAGTCAGCAGGGTGTCACAACATAGGTGGCATGATGATATAGGTGTGTTTGGAGATGGTATGGTTAGAGATTTGGTCTCGTGTGATGTCGTGTGTTTTTGGGGAGGGCCCACCACGCTGCTATGGGGGTCCATAATGCTGATGCTTATTAACAGTTTAGCATCAGAAACCACTTTTGATCAGCTCCATCGTTGGGAAATTCAATAGTTGGCCCTACATATCCCATGCAAAAGAGAAGTAAAATTACCATGTTGACCCTATAATGCAGAGATGCTCTTGGTTAGTGGTTACTCTCTCAGGCTAAAAAAAGGAAAAAGTATTTTAGAAGACGCACATATCCAAGGAATAGGGTCTTCCAACTGTAGTTGCCATTTTACGTATTGAAAAGTTGGTTGCAGAAGTTCAAAACATAGTTCTACTACATACTGAACATACAATACAGGGGACGGGTTCAAGCAGATGACCTCTATCCCCTATAATGTCCACATGTCCTGATAAGCTATCTAGAAACCCCTCTAAAACTGAGTTAAAGCTCATGCCGTTGCCATAGGTAGACCCTACTGACATCATGTTTTCAACCTCCATTGGTGGTGTCCAATGGGAAACCTTGATGTGTACAATAGTTATCTACAGGGCAAGCATAGTCTGTTTTAGACTAGTACTACATACTGAACATACAATACAGGGGATGGGTTCAAGCAGATGACCTCCACCCCCCATGATGTCCACATGTCCTGATAAGCCATAAGGAAACCCCTTTAAAACTGAGCGAAAGCTCATGCCATTGCCATAGGTAGACGCTATTGACATCATGTTTTCAGCATCCATTGGTGGTATCCAATGGTAAACCTTGATGTACACAATAGTTATCTACAGGGTAAGCATAGTCTGTTTTAGACCAGTACTACATACTGAACATACAATACAGGGGACATTTTAAAGCATATGACCTCCACCCCCTATGATGTCCACATGTCCTCATAAGCTATTGATATGCCATCAAAGTGCAAGATGGAAACACATCTTGCATTTCCGAAGCCTGTGAAAGCCCATTGACAACTCCAACGAGCCTCAATGACAACCAGTTTGATTGACCTCCAGATGTAAAACATGATTGTAAAGAATTTTAACAGCTTGACGGAAGATGGGTTTCCGGTTGAGGTCAAATAATCCAATTTCTTTGCTCTGACCAAGGAATCACAATAACTTTCCCCCACCAAGGCTCTGCTGACTTCTGAAGTAGAAAAGTAGCCGGAAGCTGGGAACTTTTTCCAAGCCAAGATTTTTGTTTTTTTTCTTGGGGGTAAGGGGATAGTTTGTTATTGTCTATTACTGATGCTTATTAATTCTTATCGCTTTTCCTTCCAAACTGTTTGAATTAATTGCTTTCTGGCAGATGGCCACCCTTACTGGGAACTTTTTCGACCATCTGGGTTGATGGCGCATCAATGTCCCCATCAAATACAGTAATTAAGAGAGCACAAGCAGGGAAGCTGTGGAGAGTAGACCAAGCCCACAGCACATAATAGAGGCAGGTGGTAGTACATTGCATTGAATGCCAAGCTACTTTGTGGAAGGAAGACTTTATTCCACAATAGAAGGACTTTTTGTGAAACTGGCTAATGGAATTATTGCATCAAAAACAGGAACTGACAAGTTGTATCATTTGATTTATTGACATCTATGTAATTTGCTGAATTTGAGAAGCTGATACGATTATCACTAATTGTGCCAAGTTATGGGATGCCATCAAGATTCTATGAGCCAGGGAACGTTATAACGGGTGCCCCCACGATCCCTTCCCCGGGTCGCGGGCGCATCCAACTTACCCAGCCGCGCTCCTGAGTGTGTCTCTGCTTTCCGGCACGCTCGTCCCCGCCTCCTAGGGCACGCGCGCCGTCACTGTTAAATTAAAGGGCCAGCTCACCGGTAAATTCCATTGCCGATCGCTGCCCCTATTTAAAGCCTGTCCCTTCCTGCGCCCAGCGCCGTATCTTTAGTGCCTATTGCCTATTGAGAAAGCATTCCTGAGACTTCCGTCATACCGTGTACCGTACCTTCTTGCCTACGTCCCTCGACCACGAACCTCTGCCGCCTGTCCAGACCTTACCGCCTGTCCCCGACTACGTCTACGCCTTACGATTCTGTACCACGCTCACCCTGGGCTGCCATCGCGAGCAAGTCACGTCATTGGAAGCGACCTGGTAGACTCCCGTAGACTCTGGTGAAAACTGGAAACTTAGATTCCGCTCCCTGGCGTGGCTTACACCACCGCTTGTGGTGGTCCAGTGGATCCACTACCAGTTTAGGGTTCTTATGGGCCCACCAGTGGAAACTAGTTTGAAGGTATCCATCTATCTATACAGAACATGTACATGTCACATTTTAATTAGTGGCGAGAAATTGGCTTCAATCTCGCACTGGTCCACAGGGAAATGAGAAATCCCAGTGGACCCCTGGTTTTGGTAAGCCCTTGGACATGGAAGAACTGGGACTGCTTTTCAGGTAAAAAGATAGAGAAAAGGAGGCAGATTGAAGAGTCATGTGCAGTCATGTCTAGTAGCTGTAGAGTGGGCTCCAAGAATTAACTCCACTGCGGGTCCCAAAAATCAACTTCTGTTTAAAAAATAAACTGATAATAGAGGGTTACATAAATGGGATCTCCTAAAGATAAACCATAATATGTGGGGAAAATATTCAATAACCTGCTGCACCATCATAGAATGAAATCAATGGGATGTCTGTGTAATGCATGGATGCCTGGTCCTCTAGTCTGAGGGACGTACTTTATAGTTTTTATCTAATTGAAGAGTCTTTTAACGCAGAGAACGAGAGACAGAAAGCAAAAGTCTTGTGCAGCAGGTACAGTCATGTATAGTAGTTTTAGGGTGGACCCCAAAAATCCACTCCACTGGTGGGCCCCAAAAGACAGCTCCACTGGTGGGCCCCAAGAGACAACTCCACTGGTGGGCCCCAAGAGACAACTCCACTGGTGGGCCCCAAGAGACAGCTCCACTGGTGGACCCCAAGAGACAACTGCACTGGTGGGCCCCAAAAGACAGCTCCACTGATGGGCCCCAAGAGACAGCTCCACTGGTGGGCCCCAAAAGACAGCTCCACTGGTGGGCCCCAAGAGACAGCTCCACTGGTGGACCCCAAGAGACAACTCCACTGGTGGACCCCAAGAGACAACTCCACTGGTGGGCCCCAAGAGACAACTCCTACGGGAAACCGCATTAATATTCACACGCCGCGGGTTTGGTCGCGGCTTTGCCGCGCGTATTTGAGAACTCTCCTGTCTATTCTTGACAGGGAGTCCTCAGCGCGGCGGCCACGCGGTGTTGCCGCGGGCGTCGCTGCGGTTGGTGTGCGGCTGGGCCGTGGCTGGCGACGCAGTTTTCCCCCTGCCTATTAATTTGCAAGGGGGCAAACCCTCGCCGCAAGCCACGCCCCATCCGCGCCGCGACCACGCCCAGCGCCCGTGCCGCAACCCGCGTCGGGAGACGCGAGTTTGCGGCGAGGTCAGGACGAGGTTTTGGCTGCAGGAACCGCGGTCAAAGCCGCCGTGTGAACGAGGCCTTCTACCTCTCAAGATATAGTTTGCCTGCAACAGAACCGTCAAGCGCTCCTCACTGTCGCTACCAGAGATCACAGAGAGGAAGTCATAGACACAAATCAGGAAGTCATGTACATTGGGGAACTTTAAAAAAATTATATAAAAAAACCAAATAACTACCCAAATAAAAATAAAAAAACCCACATAATAGGCGCATATTGCTTGTCAAAATGTAAGAATCTATGTAAAAGTCTATGCATCTTGAGTTGTGCCATCACAGTGCACTTGTGCAGTAAGTATACCCTAAGGTGGGTATTTGGGTATTGTGCGGGTTTAATAAGAAGGTATAAAGTGGAGGGTTAACAAAATGTTTTTGGGGTTAAGTTGACTCTCTTTTCACCTTTATTTGGTAAAAAGGTGAAACAGTCCTCCTAGTACTGCCAGAGAGTCACTGCATGGAACAACATGTAGAGGTGTGGGGCATTTCTCATCCTACCATACCTGCCCAAGCTGTCTGAATAAATAACATGTATACAGCCGGTGTAACTAGAAAGTACAGGGCCCCGAATCTTTGACTGGGCTCCCCTAAGAATTTACCATAAATCCTCAAATGACAGCCACCTGCGCAGTCACTTTCCAGGATTCAGCCCCATTGACGGCACAAATCCAGCCCTTATACCGCCTAGAAGCTTGCTAGTCTCCATTACGTCAAGAACCTTCTCATTGATAGCCAGTAGGATGTCGGGTGCTCTTACTCTACTGGTCACCAGAGGGTCCCCTCTTGCTTTGTTGAGTCAGGGTACCAGCTGGAAGAATGGGTAGGTTATTTATTTATTTATTTTTAAAAACACTGCAATTTTTTGGGCCACATTCACAGCTCAATGGCTGGACTAGACTGAACCCAGTAGCAGGCAGCTCCAGCCTATATGCTACCTGGGAAAAATTATCAGGTGCAGCTAATTGCTGAGCAGCAGCTCACACACCCCACTGCTAGGGGAATGATTAGATGATAAAAAAACTGCACATTAACTTAATACCTGTTCACACCAGCATGCAGAAAAGCCACAGTATAATGCATGGGGAGATTGCACAAATGCAAAAATACCAATAAAACAACCACTCACATACCTCAATGCATGAGGGGGTGGTTGCTGGTACTACAATTGCATATAAATAAGGCGATACAGGCGATATATATATATATTTTTATTTATTACAGCAAATGGCTGGGAGCCAATGGGCCTCCTGGACTATAGGGATCGGTTGCTAATGCGTCCTCTATAGTTACGCCACCAACAGCAAATCATGGGCAGGCATAGGTGTAACTATAGCCATAGCAGCCGTAGTGGCTACTATGGGGCTCAGAGGCTGAGGAGCCCCATGCAGGTATAAGAACATTGTACTTCTTGTAGGGAACAAGTAGTTGATGGCTTTCTTCCTACTACAAGGTGGATTTTCTCATACATGGCGGTATTATTTATTGCTACGTGCGCTGATGTTTTAGTTTATTGCTATTAGGTGGTGGGGGCCCATCTCATTCTGTTATGGGGCCCTATAAATTCTAGTTATGCTCCTTTGGACAGGTATTTTTTTAAAGAAATCCCAAAAATTTTTACCAATGGTGGAAAATTATACCAATGTATTATGCTCTCTCTCTGCCTAGAATCCCCATACAGAGACGAGATCACTCTCGCAATCCTCCAACTTCAAGAAAACAATCGCTTGGAGATATTGAAACGGAAATGGTGGGAAGGTGGGAAATGTCCGAAGGAGGAAGATCACCGGGCAAAAGGTCAGTGTTATTGTGGTCTTTGCACCATATGAAAAAAAATTCCATCTTGCAAAATGATGTGGTCATTTCTCACCTTGTGATCTTCTGTTCTCTCCTCTCACCCCATTCTCATGTCCTTGTCTCAGAGTGGACTAGGGAGACATCTGGAACATCTGTCAATCTCATCCGGTCTCATTCTGGTAACTCACCTTTCATTGTCTGGTGCTTTACGTCCTCATTATTGTGTCTGCCATGACCACCATCTTTGGTATGTCCGCCAATGCTGCCTACCAGAGGGGGCTGTAATCAACTCCAAGCATCTCCACTCATCTCACCCCTCATTTCCTAGTCAATAGATCATTATTGTGTGGATTCACAGTATTTTATATATATATTGGTGAATAAATAGTATAAAAAATATCCCAAGATTGCATATAGCCAAGAAGAGGATCCACAGCAAAGATGTAAAGGGTGCTAGGTTCAGTACTTAGTACTTAGTACTTAGAGGCTTGTTTCCCCTTAAGGAGTTTTTCTCACCACAATGATTGGCTTTTAACATGTAGAGAAAGGTAAATGAAGACTATTACCAAATACATTGCTGCTTTTATTTTGCTTTGTTCAGGAGATAAAGAAGATTTTATCTACTGCTAGTGTCCACAAGTTTCTCTAGGTTACCGACCACCTCTCCCTATTCTCTTTCTTATCTGATTGATCCAAGTTGCTGTCACTCAGTCGGACCTTGGTGAGCCTTTTCCTGCTGAGTCTTATATCCAGCATAGAAGCCTGTTTACGTCAATTAATGACTAAATTAAGCCTTAGAGCTCTGTAGCCTTGTGCACTACAGATTAGAAACCTACTGCACTCACGTCACTGTAATATCTAGGAATAGTAGAGTTGATATGCCAATCACTGCTTTAGAACCAACTATAGCCTGACCAGGAAGTGTGTGTCTGAAGCTGCCTGTAGCTCCGTGAAACAGCATGGTGAGAAAACCCCTTTAAATGCCATCCAGGGCCCTTAGGCCAATTTCCCTTGTTCGCAAGTAGTGTTGCTGTTCGGATTCGGGTCAAAGTTATGGTCAACTCAAATCTGAGCTCTTTGATTGGGGTGCGGCCTAAATTGATACTTGGGGACATTTGCCAAAAAGCCAACCATAACCCTAAATCTAACACTAAATAGAAGTTATAGCTAGTGTCTTTTTTTTTTTTTTACTGGGAGTGATCTTAATCACTGGATCGGCAGTGGATTAAAGAGATTAGCACAGTTTTTTTTATTTTATATAATTTTATATTTATGCCTTTTTTTTAGTTGGGCAGCACCTTTAATAGGGTCTAAACAAAGGTTATCCTTTGCTGATTAGATGCATTTGTAGTAGAGGAAAATCTGTTATCCCTTTCGATTGCTTTGGCTGTGATAGCTAAATGAGTTTAAGTGACTGTCCATAAAAAAAAACTAAAAAAAAACCATGACATTGATGTCAAGGTAGGCAAAAAAACAAAATTAAACAGATATTTACCGACCTGTCCCCAACCACTGCTGCTCTGGAGTTTGCCGGCTATCCTTACCTATTGACCCAAAGGAGAGGTTCATGCTTCATTCCCTTATAATGGCGCATGAACTTCTCCAGTGTGTCTGGTAAAGAATCCGGAAGTGAAGTGAAGGGGAGCAAATCGCTAGGAAGCTCTAGAGCCGCAGCGGTGGGACACAGCTACGTAATTATCAAGGTGTTTTCTTTTTTATTTTTGTCCCCCCTGATCCCAATATCATGTCATGATTTTTTTCTTTTTAAGACAAACCTGCAGTCCAATGAAAAGCCACAGGAAACACAAATTGTCCCTGATTACAGAGCTGTGCCACCTCCTGACATGTCTGTTTAAGTAAATCCTTGTGTTCCCTGTGAAATAACCATTCTTTAGCATCTTCTCCAATCTGTCACGTGGGCGTTACCAATCCAAAATGTGAAAGAGGCGTGTCCCTGCACACACTGACTGTCAGCAATGATTGGACAATGTCAGACTCTGCAGGGACACATCCACAATTAGTAACACCCAGCTAGTACATTTCCAGGAGGAACAACAGAGGAACAGCACAAAACAGAGTTATAAGAGAAGAGGCTCCACGATTGTTATTTCAGAAGGAACACAAGGATTTACTTAAACAGACATGTCAGGAGGTGCCACAGCTCTGTGATAAGAAACAATTTGTGTTTTCTGTGGCTTTACATAGGACTGCAGGTTTATCTTACAGGGGTTGTTCACTAAAAAGAAAAAAAAATCATGCCATGACATTGGGAACAGGGTGGGCAAAAAAAAAGGAAAAAAACTTAATAGTTACCTAGCTGTGCCGCTTCACTGTGGCTCTAGAGCTTCCTAGCGATCTGCTCCCCTTCACTTCACTTCCGGATTCTTCACCAGACACACTGGAGAGACTCATACTCCATATTTCACAGGGAACACAAGGATTTACTTAAACAGACATGTCAGGAGGTGCCACAGCTCTGTAATCAGAAACAATTTGTGGGTTCTGTGGTTTTACATAGGACTGCCGGTTTATCTTACAGGGGTTGTTCCAGCGCCCTGGAATTAATGGCGCTCTAAAATAAATAATAATAATAAAAAGAAAAAAATCATTCCATGACATTGGGAACAGGGTGGGCAAAAAAAAGGAAAAAAAAAACTTGATACTTACCTGGCTGTGCCCCATCATTGCAGCTCTAGAGCTTTCTAGCGATCTGCTCCCCTTCACTTCACTTCCGGATTCTTCACCAGACACATTGGAGAGGCTCCTGCTCCATATTTTACAGGGAACACAATGATTCACTTAAACAGACATGTCAGGAGGTGGCACAGCTCTGTAATCAGAAACAATTTGTGTTTTCTGTGGCTTTACATAGGACTGCAGGTTTGTCTTACAGGGGTTGTTCACTAAAAATAATAAAATAATGCCATGACATTGGGAACAGGGCGGGCAAAAAAGAAAAAAAACTTGATACTTACCTGGCTGTGCCCCATCACTGCATCTCTAGAGCTTCCTGGCAATCTGCTCCCCTTCACTTCACTTCCGGATTCTTCACCAGACACACTGGAGAGGCTCATGCTCCATATTTCACAGGAAACACAAGGATTTACTTAAACAACATGTCAGGAGATATCGAGGGTCATTCCTAATTCTTTCCTCGCCATACCGTGGTTGATTTAACAGATTGTGCCGCCTCGGCTTGGGTCGGCCTGTGCTCGTCTATCTCATGACATGACCTGTAGTTTTGTGCTCTATACGTCGCTTTGATAAGTCGAGTACAGAGGGATCCAGGTGGCGCGTCTGGTTGAAGGGCTCTGTGATGAAAGAAAGGGAGAGATCTAGAGGCAGGATGTCTGCTCCATGCGGGGCTTTAATGTATTAAGGTTTATACTTAATGATTGCTTGGTGACGTAATCTGCAGATGGTCCCAACAAGATATTATCTATACATGGCTGGATGCACAAATGGGCTCCTCGTGAGCCTTGGAGTAATAATGACTCCAAGAATAGGACCTGCTCTGCTAAATAGACATAAAAACATCATAAAAAGTACATTTACATCCACATATACAGTCGTGTAGCAGAGCGGGGTTTGTCATTGGGCTCATATCATTTTGCTATCACAGTGCGTGTTCTCTGTAGTTTTCTATAGACTTATGGACAAATTCATTGCCTGATCTAGAAGGGGGTTCAATTGCTATTTACATTGTGAATCCCCAGAAGGCAAACTGGGTCAATGCTGCTCAGACAAACACACGGGCGCAGAGGTATGAAAATAGGGCTATCGACAGCAAAAGCAAACCCTTCAATGTTGCATTACCATACGGTAGTAATAGCACAGCGGAGAACCGGAGCATTGCTGCACTGCAGAAAAAACATGTTTGTGCCGCAGCAGCATCATCTTATAAGGCTGCCCTGTCATCTTATGTGGCTGTCACGTCGTCATATGTGGCAGCGACGTCATCTTATGCGGCTGTCACGTCATCTTATGTAGCTGTCACGTCATCTTATGTGGCTGTCCCTTAATCTAATGTGGCTGTCACGTCATCTTATGTAGCTGTCACGTCATCTTATGCGGCTGTCACGTCATCTTATGCAGCTGTCACGTCGTCTTATGGGGCTGTCACGTCGTTCATATTGGCAAGGACGTCATTTATCGGCTCGTCAACTCATCTATGTACTGTCACGTCATCTAGTGGCGTCCATTATCTATGTGGCTGTAGTCTTTATGTGGCAGCCGCTATCTAATGGGCTGTCACTTATCTGGGTGGCTGTACGTCTCTATGTGGCTGTACGTATCTTATGTGGCACCCCGTCTTTTGTGGCTGTCACGTCAACTTATGTGGCAGCCGGTCATCTTATGTGGCTGTCAAAAATTATTAATGTGGCTGTCAGTTCATCTTATGTAGGCTAGCAGCGTCATCTTATGTGGCTGTCACATTATCTAATGTGGCTGTCACGTCATCTTATGTGGCACCCGCGTCATCTTATGTGGCTGTCACATTATCGAATGTGGCTGTCACGTCATCTTATGTGGCTGTCACATCATCTTATGTGGCTGTCACGTCATCTTATGCAGCTGTCACGTCATCTTATGTGGCAGCCGCGTCATCTTATGTGGCTGTCACATCATCTTATGTGGCTGTCACATCATCTAATGTGGCTGTCTCGTCATCTAATGTGGCTGTCATGACATCTTATGTGGCAGAAGCGTCATCTTAAGTGGCTGTCACGTCATCTTATGCGGCTGTCACGCCATCTTATGTGGCTGTCGCGTAATCTTATGTGGCTGTCACGTCATCTTATGTGGCTGTCCCGTCTTCTTATGTGGCTGTCGCGTAATCTTCTGTGGCTGTCACGTCATCTTATGCGGCTGTCACGTCTTCTTATGTGCAGCGGTCATCTTATGTGGCAGCCGCGTCATCTTATGTGGCAGCCGCGTCATCTTATGTCCCAGCCGCGTCATCTTATCTTGCCGCTTCGTCATCTTATGTGGCAGCCGCGTCATCTTATGTGGCAGCTGCGTCATCTTATGTGGCAGCCGCGTCATCTTATGTGGCAGGCTCGTCATCTTATGTGGCAGGCTCGTCATCTTATGTGGCTGTCTCGTCATCTTATATGGCTGTCACTTCATCTTATGTGGCTGTCACGTCATCTTATGTGGCTGTCTCGTCATCTTATGTGGCTGTCACGTCATCTTATGTGGCTGTCATGTCATCTTATGTGGCTGACTCGTCATCTTATGTGGCTGTCACGTCATCTTATGTGGCTGTCTCGTCATCTTATGTGGCTGTCATGTCATCTTATGTGGATGTCACGTCATCTTATGTGGCTGTCACATTATCTTTTGTGGCTGTCTCGTCATCTTATGTGGCTGTCACATTATCTTATGTGGCTGTCGCGTCATCTTATGTGGCTGTCACGTCATCTTATATGGCTGTCACTTCATCTTAAGCGGAAGTCTTGTCATGTTATGTGGCAGCCGCAGGGGCATAGCTATAGCGGGTGCAGCGGTGGCAGTCGCTACCTGGCCCTGCAGCCTCAGGGGGACCAAAAGCCCTTCTGCCACATAAGAAGACATCAGTATTTTTGCACTAGGGCCCAAGAGCTTGAAGTTATGCCTCTGGGCAGCCACATCATCTTATGTGGCAGCCGCAGGCAGGGCCATCTTTTCAGGCAGGCAGGGCCACAAGTATAGGGGCCCCAGGTGGTCTATGTATGTTCCAGGGATACAAGAAACATACCCTGGATCCCTTGGTTGGCTTTGCTTATTTACCGGTTTGTGTATTTTTAGGATGTGCAAACAGTTAAAAACCAAAATGGAGAAGGGAGCCAAAAGGGTCCCCCGCCCGCTGAATATCTTGAAAAAGCAGGTGGTGGTGTCCAACATAAGTTGGGTGATAATAGGATGTTCTTGGGAGGCTACAGGAAAGAACCCGTGTGAGACATGTATTTGGGCAGGGCCCCAAAGCAGTGCTTGCCCCCGGGGCCCCTAATGCTGTTAGAAGGCTCTGGCATCTCCGGGGTCGAGCCTCTTATGTGGTTGCTGCGTCACTCATCGGGTTTAAGCCATTTTGCAGTAGCTGCGTCATCTCATGCGGCGTCACGCCATTTTATGCGTTGCTGCGTCATTCATGGGTCGTCAGTCTTTTTTCGGTACTGCGCATCTCATGCGGTGTCACGCCTCTTTTTTGCGGTAGGTGCGTCATCAATGCGGGTCCCCCATCTTATGCGGGGGAGCTCTTCATCCATGCGGTCTTCACGTTTTTATCGGTAGCTGCGTCATCTCGTGCGGTGTCAAACAGTTAAAAACAAATTGAGCAAGGAGCAAACGGCTCCCTGCCTGCTATAGTCTTGTAAGCTGCAGGCTGGGTGGTGTCCATGACATATAGTCTGCGGTGATAGTATATGGATGTAGCTTGGGAGATGGCTACAAGCAGACTAGTGTGTGACTGTATTGTGGGCGGCGCCAATGCAGTGCTCTGCCCAGGGGCCCATAATGCTGTTAAGACGGCTCTGGCTCTGGCATCTCCTGCGGTCGTCACGTCATCTTATGCGGTAGCTGCATCATCTCATGCAGTCGTCACGTCATCTTATGCGGTAGCTGCGTCATCTCCTGCGGTCGTCACGTCATCTTATGCGGTAGCTGCGTCATCTAATGCGGTCGTCACGTCATCTTATGTGGTAGATGCGTCATCTCCTGTGGTCGTCACGTCATCTTATGTGGTAGATGCATCATCTCCTGCGGTCGTCACGTCATTTTATGTGGTAGATGCGTCATCTCCTGCGGTCGTCACGTCATTTTATGTGGTAGCTGCGTCATCTCATGCGGTCGTCACGAGATCTTATGCGTTAGCTGCGTCATCTCATGCGGTCGTCACGTCATCTTTTGCGGTAGCTGCGTCATCTCATGCGGTCGTCACGCCATCTTATGCGGTAGCTGCGTCATCTCATGCGGTCGTCACGTCATCTTATGTGGTAGATGCTTCATCTCCTGTGGTCGTCACGTCATCTTATGCGGTAGATGCGTCATCTCATGCGGTCGTCACGTCATCTTATGCGGTAGATGCGTCATCTCATGCGGTCGTCACGCCATCTTATGCGGTAGCTGGGTCATCTTATATGGTTGTCACACCATCTTATGTGGCAGCAGCGTCAATTTGGCGGCCACCGAGTCATCTTGCAGCCTCCACCTCATCTTGTGTGGAGGCCACCAGAGCTCAAAGATACTAAACAGGGATGGACATGGTCCAGATGTAGAAGGACCAGTTCTCCACTTTCCCTGAGGACGCAGCCAGTACTTGGCAGAGGTGGTGGCATCAGCACAGGGAGTGGTTGCCATCTTGCATTTGGAGCTCCACCGTGCATATTGCTTTGTTCAGCCACTCACAGATGGTGACACAGCTTTGCCAGTCCATCCAAGCTCTTTAGCCAAGGCTCAATCATAATGTTGATGAGCTCCTCGGTAAAAATGAGTTTGGTCTGTGAGTATGAGACTAGATAGGCAGGAACGCACTATGTATATATGTGACTCAGGCTAGGGCTACACAGTGACTTGTGGTTGAGCGACATCGCAGTACCGTACCGTTACATCAAAACGAATGATAGAGAATCGTGATGTGACCATAAGTTATCGTGACACAATAGTGGTGAGAAACCCAAACCTGCTAGATTATTGCTGTGCAATCCCAATCAATCATCAATAGTTGCAACGTGGGCCAAGCCTTAAAGGGACAGGTGACCACAGAATTTACCCAGGCATCACCCAATGAAGCCAATCAGCGGTGATCACCTTGTCTTAGGATATGATAGATGCATCCATAAAATCTTCAGGGGGTTCTCCACTTTGGATAGTCCCTACTTTTTAGAAAGGCCCCAATAAAAATAGGGTTGAATTGATCAGTTGAAGGTTGAATTGAAAGTGGACACTTGGTAAGTATCCAATTTCCCTGCAGTGCCACCACAGGGGAAATGAAGCATTGCACAGTGTCCTATCAAATCAATGCACAGGACAGGTCCTCCAGGGTCGGAAATGCACTTTATTATTCTCCAGTCTTGCCGAAAGAAGAAGATGGAAAATCAATTATCAAAATTGGACAACCCTTTCACAGCCTGTTTCTTACAAGCAAAAATATGGGTCCATATTTGTGCTCCCACAATGCTGTTTGTTCAAGCCATCAGATTCGTGGTCTGAACCAGAATTTGTGGCTTAAAGGGAATGTGTCATCAAAAAAATGACTTATTGTTTAACTCACATTTTTATGTTAAACACATTTTTTAGGAATTTTTGGTTATATTATTTTTAATTTTCCATATCACTTTCAGTATTTTTTATTGATTCTTAAGTCCTGCAGTTTTCACTTTGGCCACTAAGCCTAATAATAGTCTGACACTTCCTGTTCTGTAGAGGGAGATTTTCAATGTCTGCTCATTATCAGTAAAAGCAGGGTCAAACTGAAAGGAGACACCAGTGTGAAGAGATAACACAGGATCCACCAGTCACAAGAGGAGATGTCACAGCTCCCCCTCTCACCTCCCTGCACAGTGATTTCTTCCCAGGTCACACAGCATGACTAGAAAACTCTCCTATACAAGTCTATGGGACAGAATCAGTCTTAAGAATCCTATGTGCATGAAGCTGCTGTAAAGCATCTCTCTGACTGCTGTTAGAGCAGTGCAAGCAAGAATGTCTTCCCCCACAATCATATATAGTAGGCGGAAATGAGAAATCTACAATCAGGAAATAAAAACGGCTGAGAGGAAAAGAATATGGATCAGGGGCTTGATTTAATAAGTTAAAAAAAAAAAAATTGGTGACATATTCCCTTTAAAGTGCGCCTGCCAGAGTGGCCTTCACAATAATAGTATCCAGGTCTTTCTTCGCCCACAGCAAATATTTAATTTGCAGCAAGACACTTGTTCCTGGTCAAGGTAAAGTGGTGTTTTTAGGCAGACTCCCCCCTCACCTTCCAGTGCCCATCAGCCGTGACACCTGCCATCTTTCCCTAGTTATACCCCTGCTACAGCTAGAGGAGCTTCCGCTATAAAGTCCCCCTATGTTGCACTGTAGTTTTCTATCGCTTTAAAAGAAGAAATATTTCCTAAAAAAAAAATGTAGGTTTGGCTTCATTACATGCAAACGAAATCTATGCTATTATATTAGTGAAATTGCTAAATTCCTTGCAAATTTCTAATATTAGATTTGACCTTAGGCCTCTTGCACATGGCGAGATATGCATAAAACCTGTGCAGAATGCCAGCAGCAATGCGTGACATAGCCATGGGCGCTCCATGTGCCGCCATATAGTGCTTCATATGCCAGCGTCATTTAGAGATATTTCCAAATGCATCCGTTGGAGCTGGAGACCCCTAATACAACAGCAGAGCGGGCTGGGTATAGATACTCTATGTGGCTTTTCTGGCAAAATTTTTGCAATTTCTATTTACACAGAAATTCTAATGATAATATGATAGTAGATAAGGTTGAAAAAAGATTCGGGTTCATCGTGTCAAATGCCCTTGATAAGTCAAGATAAACAACATCCACAGCCCTAATAAGTTCCAGTCTGGAGCTCAGCTCCTCATAGAAGCTGATCATGAATGTATACCTAGGAATTGCTGTACATGCAATTATATAGCTACATAGGGATATATGCAGTCCCCTCTAGTCTCCCCCCCTGGATAATGACAGCTTGCTGGGAGTTGTGAGCAGATAAGTGGCGGTGCAGGTGCATTGATGTGGTAAGGCTGCAGCCGGCTGACTCTTTCAGCAACGTTCCCCTTATCCCCGCACAGCGGCAAGCGGCAGAGCTGTAATATATATAAATCTGCACACGCTATATCCTAACATGGTGCTCTCTCACACAAGCAGGCGGCAATTATACAAACACAACAACCTGCAATTATATCACTATAAGCAGAGCCGTGGGGAAACTTAACCCTCTAAGTAAAAAAAAAAATAAAAAGCCTGGTTTTAATCCTCGACACAGCAATTTTTTTTTTCATTTCAGCACTTTAAAAACCATAACTTTTTTTAAAAAAAATTCTGCGTTTTTTTTCCTGGAGTCATTGGGCTTTATGTATGAAAACTGTCTAGTACTAAGACTTTGTTGCCCATAGCAACCAATCAGAACCCTAAAACCCAATCTGAACTCCTACATTTTATATAGTGCTGTGAAAAAATCAAAGGTGAGTTCTGATTGGTTTATATGGGCAACTTCCTGACCTTGTCTTGTTATTTCAAATTCTCCCTTTCTTACCTCGTTATCTTATATTCGTCTTTCCTCAAATAAAAGCATAAAACATATATTTGGACAGGGGACAGGCATTAAAAAATAACTTTTATTATGATCCAATTAAAAAATGACCCAGTTGTCTTTTTGAAAAAAACATGTATTTTATGGTGCCACAGCCAACACTGAACATCTGGACCTAAATTTATGGCCAAAGAAATATTCCCCCAATGTAGAAAGGGTGAAGGAGCAGAAGGACAAAAATTAAAATGTTTATTTTCCCTAAAATGCCTTACAGAACTCAAAAAGGTCCCCCCCACAAAAAAGGGTTCGTCCCCCTAAAGGGACGGGTCCGTCCGGGAAACCTATCCCTATTAAATTATTTTTCCAAGTAAACCCTACTTTCCTTGTTATTTTATATTACCCCTTTCCTCACCCTTTTATTCCCTTATCACCCTTCCCAATTTTTTATCTATTATCCCCCTTCCCCACCCTTTTTATCTCAATTCGCCCTTTTCCCCCCTAGTTATCTCATATTCCTCCTTCCTCACCTAGTATTTATTCACCCTTTCCCCACCTTGTTATCTATATTCACCCTTCCTCACCTTGTTATCTCATATTCACCCTTCCTCACCCATTATCCATATTCACCCTTCCTACCTATTATCTCATATTTCCCCCTTCCCACTGTTATCTCATATTCCCCCTTCCCCACCTAGTTATCAAAATTCACCCCTTTCCCCACCTAGTTATCTTATATTCACCCTTCCCACCTAGTTATTCATATTCACCCTTTTCCCCTTGTTATCTTATTCCACCTTCCTCACCTAGTTATCTCAAATTCACCCGTCCTCACCTAGTTTTCCCTATTCCCCTTTCCCCCCCTTTTTATTCATATTCACCCTTCCTCCCCTTGTTATCTCATATTCACCCTTCCTCACCTTGTTATCTCATATTCACCCTTCCTCACCTAGTTATCTCATATTCACCCTTCCTCACCTAGTTATCTCATATTCACCCTTCCTCACCTTGTTATCTCATATTCACCCTTCCTCACCTAGTTATCTCATATTCACCCTTCCTCACCTAGTTATCTCATATTCACCCTTCCTCCCCTTGTTATCTCATATTCCTCCTTCCTCACCTTGTTATCTCATATTCACCCTTCCTCACCTAGTTATCTCATATTCACCCTTCCTCACCTAGTTATCTCATATTCACCCTTCCTCACCTAGTTATCTCATATTCACCCTTCCTCACCTAGTTATCTCATATTCACCCTTCCTCACCTTGTTATCTCATATTCCTCCTTCCTCACCTAGTTATCTCATATTCACCCTTCCTCACCTAGTTATCTCATATTCCTCCTTCCTCACCTAGTTATCTCATATTCACCCTTCCTCACCTTGTTATCTCATATTCACCCTTCCTCACCTTGTTATCTCATATTCACCCTTCCTCACCTTGTTATCTCATATTCGCCCTTCCTCACCTAGTTATCTCATATTCCTCCTTCCTCACCTAGTTATCTCATATTCACCCTTCCTCACCTAGTTATCTCATATTCGCCCTTCCTCACCTAGTTATCTCATATTCCTCCTTCCTCCCCTTGTTATCTCATATTCACCCTTCCTCACCTTGTTATCTCATATTCACCCTTCCTCACCTTGTTATCTCATATTCACCCTTCCTCACCTTGTTATCTCATATTCACCCTTCCTCACCTTGTTATCTCATATTCACCCTTCCTCACCTAGTTATCTCATATTCGCCCTTCCTTACTTTAACGTTTGTATCATATTCACCCTTCCTTTGCCATTCCTATTATCTGCTAAACTATCATGTAAATCAGGTAAGCAGTAACGCAGCATTGGAACCTAATAAGTCTTGCATCCCACAACAATAAGCTTGGCTGATCACTCAAGTAGCATCAGTCAGGTCAGTAGGCCTAGTGCCTGCCAGGACAGATGGACTCGACCATGGTAAAGTCTAGAATCCCCTGTCAACTTGCTATGTCTAGTCCACAATAACCCACATGATGACCTTCTCGTGTCTGGACCAGCATCACAGAACTTTTCTATGTCTTTGCAATGACCTTCATTTCTCTGTGTATGTACTTGCAGGACTGGGCATGGAAAACATTGGTGGTATCTTCGTAGTTCTCATCTGCGGCCTAATTATTGCAGTGTTTGTGGCCATTATGGAGTTCGTCTGGTCGACGAGGCGTTCGGTGGACAATGAAGAGGTGAGCAACGCTGAGTATGCAATGTGTGATCACGGCGCTACTGATCTACAGTAGAAACCAGAAGTTTCCATCCACTATATAAAAAGCCCCGTCTGCAGGTTTTTCTCACTCTCTGCCATGAAATCAGAATAAACCTTCCCCGTTTTAGGTCAATTAGGAACCAAAATTATTTATATTTCCAAATACCAGAAAAATTAGAGAGAATTTTTAAGGCATTTTTATCACTTTCTGCAAAGTCAGAAGTTTCCATACATTTCATTAGTATTTGGTGGCTTTGCCCTTAAACTGAGGGGCTTGGGTCAGACGTTTTGGATCCTTTCACAAGCTTCTCACAATATTTGGTAGGAATTTTGGCCCTTCTGACAGAACTGGTGTAACTGAGCCATGTTTGGAGGTCACCTTGCTCGTACCGGCCTTTTCAGCTTTGCCCATGAATTTTCAATAATATTCAGATCAGGACTTTGTGATGGTCGCTCCAAAACATTGACTTGGTTCTCCTTAAGCCACTGTGGATGACATGTATGATTTTTGGCACACAGGTGCCATTCTATTTGCGTGCATTAGTAGCGTAGAAGGCGCTTGAATCTATGAACTTGTTCTACTGCGGGTCATAGATTTAGCACTTTCTAGCTACTAAGCGACACTTCTGGCTCTGGTGAACCACTTTTAAAGTGCTCTATCTGTTCCAGCAGTAATGCGCCTGGATTTGCCATACTAACCAAATAAATGTGTAGCTTTGTACGGTTGTAGTGCGACCGCCTTCAGCACGTCCTCGATCTCAGACACATTACAAAGTTTGCCTGATTAGAAATTTAGTGAACAGGGCTTTGCCAGTTTTTGGGTTGAAAAGACGGCAGACTTCTGGTGCAGCCTCATACATGTCATCCTTAGTTACCAGATTGGCAGTATGCTTCGGGTCATTGATCATTTGGGAGACCCATTTCCGTCCAAGTTTAAACGTCCTGGCTGATGTCTTGAGATGTTGCTTCAGTATTGCCACATAATCTTCTTTCCTCATGATGCCATCTATTTTGTGAAGTGCACCAGTCCCTCTTGCAGCAAAACAACCCCCCAACACGATGCTGCCACCCCAGTGTTTCACAGTTGGGATGGTGTTCTTTGGCTTCCAAAGCTTCTCCCTTTTTCCTCAAAACGTAACGATGGTCAAACAGTCCAATTTTTTGTTTCGTCAGACCACAGGCCATATCTCCAAAAATGTAGGTCTTTGTTCCTGTGTGCACTTGCAAACATTAATCTGGCTTTTATATGTTTCTTTTGGAGTAATGGCTTCCTCCTGGCCTTTCAGCCCATATCAATACAGTACTTGTTTCACTGTAGATAATGACACAATCTTACCAGCTTCCACCAGTATCTTCACAAAGTCTTTTGCTTTTGTTCTTGGGATGATATGTACATGTCGGACCAAAGCATGTTCATCTCTGAGACACAGACCCTGTTTCCTTCCTGAGCAGTATGATGGCCGGACATTCCCATCTTGTTTGTACATGAATAGAATTGTTTGTACAGATAAACAAGGCACCTTCAGGTATCTGGAAATTGCACCCAAGGATGATCCACAATTCTCTTCCTGATTTCTTGGTTGATTTCTTTAGACTTTCCCATGATGTTACACACAGAAGCAGTGTGTTTCTGGTTTGTACTAAAATACTTCCACAGGTGCGTCTGTAATTAACTCAGATGTTGCCAATAAACTTATCAGAAGTTTCCAAAGACCTGACCTCATCATATGGGCGGTGCCAAATTGTATAAAGCCATAGTAATCCCAGTGTATGGAAACTTTTGACTTTGCAGAAAGTAATAAAAATGCCTTTAAAATTTTCTCTCTCTCATTATTCTGGCATTTGGCAAAAAAAAATAATTTTGGTTCCTAATCGATCTAATATGGGGAAGGTTTATTCTGATTTCATGTCAGAGAGTGAGGAAAACATGTGTATGTTTATATGGTGGATGGAAACTTCTGGTTTGAACTGTATCGATGCGTCCCATGTATTTCTGTATATGTTGTAGTCTTTGTAGTTCTTCTACAACCTCAGGATATAATGTTTGTATCTGATCTTCCCCGCTGTTTGCGCACCTGAGGGGTCTGTCATTATTTTACACCCCACTTTTGTTTTTGCCCTAGTTTTACATTGGATTTTCTTTGTTGTCCGCCAGGGGTTGGTGTGCAGTGTTTCGCCCACTCTTCTCTCCCCTGCTGCTCTTGTTTGTTTTGCCGTTCTGCTGTCTTCTCAACCCACACAACTATTATGGCTTTTCCTCTTTATGTTTCTTTATGTCCTGCTTATTTACTTTTTTTTTTTTTGTTCTGTTTTATATTTTTTTTAATCTCATCCTTCTTCCTCTTTCTTATTATCAGATTTAAGTATGTCAAGAGATGCTGAGTGAGCTCCGCAGCGCTGTGTACTGTAAAAAGACATCTCGTTCTCGCCACCGTCGTCGGCCACCACGCCACCTTCATGGGAGGACTCTACTTTCCCTTAGTCGACCACCTCGAGCTACCAGAGAGACACGTCTCTGCAATGGCCGCCTTTACCAGACCCACCAGCACCCTCCGGCTCCTCCTCACCCTCCACCCCCAGCTCCAGGTGCCCAACGGCTCCAAGAGGATGCCCCGTCTTCCTCCGGTCGGGGAGGGTGTGCCCATTTCAGAATCTGCCAGGAATGTCGGCGGATACAGACTCTACGAGGTCCACCACCACTACCTAGACCACCGCAGTCTCCGAAACCTCCTCCGCCTCCTGCTGCAGAGGACCTTACACCCCTCTCACATCACAGGAGACTGGCAGACCCTCTAGATGCCAGTGCCCCGGAGTGATGTTGGGGGTGTCCAAAAGACTGGTTGTATGGACCTTTAGTGTGACAGGAGGAGAAGAAGAGATATTGAAGAAAGAGAACATAGGGGGCATCTGGACCCTGGACATCTGTCCTTTCCCTTGTTCTTCCCGACACTCTGTTTTGGGGTTTGGGGTCGTTATGAAGCCTCCTCTGTATTCATCAGAAACACTGCGATGCCTCAGTCTTTTACAATGTACGCTGTGCGTGCGAAATAAACTGTCCCCTCCCAACACTCCACGTGCTGTTTTCGACTATACCATTTGTTACTGCCCTGTCCTCTCGAGGTGACCTTGCATTGATCAGAGTGTGTAGATGGGACAAACTGGAGTAGATTGTCCCAGCTCAGGGTCTAAGTTACCACCCCATGCATTAACCTGACAACTGGTGAGGAGCGCAAAATATATGTCAACCATTTGGGGCCAACCAAGATCAAGATTGCTGACTTACTCAAAAAACGGGGGAAAAAAGTCACACATCTAGAATGCAGAGCCTGGTTTAGATACTTAACCTGGGCGTTGTGTTTATTTGCTGATATGTATATCAACAATATATATGTATTGCTGTATATCCATTTTTTATATGCACAAATCTGTGAGAGGACATGGGATATTATAAGTGTTTGGGAAATTGATCATGATACAACGTGCAGCTTTGATACAAATGAATTGAGTGGAGAGTACATTGGTGTCTGTTTTATTATATGGCCCCCACCGCTCAAAATGACTACGTGGGTAAGATTCACTCCCGAGTGTCCACGACGAACCATGAACAGGCCTTCTTTAACTTGTCTACAGAGATTTTTTTATGTAATTGCACTAAGAAAAAAGTTTAAAAATATCTAAGGATATGAACACTTTTGCAACCATGTTTAAGATGGCTTCAGAGCAAAACAAAATAAAATAAAATCTTACAGTTTTCTGTACACAACCCCAATCCAGAGCTATGCATCTTCATGGTTACAGTCAGTGTTGGACTGGGGGATGCTAGTGGAGCTGATTCTTGGGGTCTTTCAACAGAGTTGATTCTTGGGGCCACCACTGGAGTTGATTATTGAGGCCACCAATGTATTTGATTCTTGGGGCCCACCAGAGGAGTTGATTCTTGGGCCCACCAATGAAGTTGATACTGGGGGCCCACCAGTGGAGTTGATTCTTGGGCCCACCAGTGTATTTGATCTTGGGCCCCATCAGTGGAGCTGATTCTTGGGGCCACCAGTGAAGTTGATTCTTGGGCCTACCAGTGGATTTGATCTTGGGCCCCATCAGTGGAGCTGATTCTTGGGGCCACCAGTGGGGTTGATTCTTGGGGCCCCCAGTGGATTTGAGTCTTGGGGCCCACCGGTGTATTTGATTCTTGAGGTCCACCGGTGTATTTGATTCTTGGAGCCCAGTAGTGGAGTTGATTATTGGGACCCACAGGTGGTGTTCATTCTTTAGGCCCACCAGTGTATTTGATTCTTGGAGCCCACCAGTAGTATTGATTGTTGGGGCCCACCAGTGAAGTTGATTCCTGGGAACCACCAATGGAGTTGATTCTTGGGCCCACCAGTGGATTTGATTCCTGGGAACCACCAGTGGAGTTGATTCTTGGGGCCCATCAGTGGATTGATTTTGGGGTTTATTGGGGCCCACCAAGTGACTTGATTCTTAGGGCCCACCATTTGGGAACCCCTTGATTGTTTGGGGCCCACCAGTGAATTGATTCCTGGGACACCAATTTCTTACCCCCAAAAAAAAAACAAATGGAGTTGATTCTTGGGCCCACCAGTGGATTTGATTTTTGGGGCCTACCAGTGGAGTGGATTCTTGGGGCCCACACTAAAACAACAGAGTTGATTATTGGGGCCTATAAATGGAGTTGATAATTGGGGGCCCACCAATGGAGTTATTTCATGGAATCCACCCAACAACTACTGTACATATCCAACAATGAAAGAAAACGTCCGCTCACCTGTGTGGCTCACGTTATATATATCTCATAGCAAACTCACAGTGCAGGGAAGTATCATCCGGCTGGAGAAGTGAAACATGCGAGAGAAATCCCGAAAGAGAAAAACCTTTCCAGCACTCGCTCGTAGTAAGAATAAAAACGTGATTAAAAAAAAATCAATCAACAAACAGAGAATTTCTGTTTGTTGATTGATTTTTTAATCGTGTTTTTATTTTGAGATATAAATAAAAGTGCATTTTTATTCTTACTACAAGCGAGTGCTGGAAGGGTTTTCTCTTATTGGTTTTCTCTGGCATGAGCTGACTTTTTCTTTCATTGTTGGATATGTAACATAGTTGTTGGGTGGATTCAATGAAATAACTCCATTTTCCCCAGCCCCAGTCCTGCCATGACCAGGGCTCCACCAAGCTCAATAGCTCAATAGGCATTTTCCCTTTTCCCCTAGAGTCTATTCCAAGCCTGCAGACAGTAAAACGTAGGTAAGGTCTTTGCAGGTTTGTGTCCATTTTCCCCCTCTTCTTCCTAACTAGCATGAAAAGAAGGAGCGGTGGACTGGAGTAACACATGACTGCACAGGGTTGGTTTGTAGTCTGTAACCTTGGGGGTATAAAAGTCCTGTAAACTCAAAACAGTAGGAAAGGAGTTTATTGTGTTCCTTCAATTTTCATTTCAAAGGCATTGGAGCAATAAAGATGGTTGCAAAAGTACTGTATACATTCACAGAAATCTAAGTAGTGTTTGATAGCAAATTGTGTTGCTTGAAAAAGTCAAAGTTTGGTTTAAGAGCAGTTCCACCAAACTTGTCAAAATATCTAGGATAGAAGTTGCATAAAAGTCTTTGGAGGAAAATTCAGCCTGTGTTTTCTGGCTTATGGAAAGTAGCCGTAGCAGCCAATTGCCTCCAAACTGCATCTGCAGAACATCTGTGGAACCCTTATCTCCTTACCCCATCTCTAACCATAAATCTAACTCTAGCCCCAACCCTAACCCTAGCTTCAACCCCAACTATTACTAAAAGTCCAATTATAACCCAAAACTGACCCTAACTCCAACCTAACTCTAATGAGAAGTCTAATACAACCCTAACCCTAACTTTCCAACTTAGGGTTAGAGTAAGGGATGGTTTTAACATAAATTCAGACAAAATTTGGTTCACGGTGACCCGAATGGAATCCCTGAGGGTCAAATTTACCAGCTCTATTGCAACTAATAACTTATATGAAATGCACGCTCAGCGAAAATTTTGACAGGATTGAGCATAACTGTAAAGAAGACAGAGCTTCCATATTTTACAGCACGTTATAGGATGCACACAGTTCTACACATATTCAACTGAAAAAAAATGTTTCTCGTAAAATTACAGAAAAATACATTCAAAGCTATTTTATTCTGGTTAAAAAGTAAAAAAAAAAAAGGGCCTTGTTTCATCGCGCCCCCAAAAAGCAGGAACTGGTATCCTCTTCTGTCCTTTTACCTAAAGATTATTTTCATATATAGTCAAGTAAAAAATACAGACAAAACCTCAGCATCCCAGAAAGATGAGCAAAATTAGGGTTATTTATTTTAGAGAAAATATGGCTTCGGGGTGAACTAAAAACATATGTATTAATATATCAAGGGTTAATATAGAACTCTCTCCCAAGATCTATTTATACCCAGGACTGGATCCAGAACAAGGGGATGTCCTCTACGCTTAGGTGAAACTAAGATTCTAAATAAACACAGAAATGGATTCTTTACTGTAAGAGCATTAAAACTGTAAAACTTTCTACCAGAGGAAGGTGTCATAGGGAACACACTTAAAGGGTCTGGATACATTTCTAGATGAAATAATATAACAAGTTCTAGTTACCAGGATTCTGGAGAAGGGTCTGGATACATTTCTAGATGTAATAATCAAGATCTAGTGAGAAGGATTCTGGAGAAGGGTCTGGATACATTTCTAGATGTAATAATATAACAAGTTATAGCACGGGTGTCAAACTGCGAACCTCCAGCAGTTGGGAAACTACAACTCCCATTATGCCCACTGTTATAGATTATATAAATGCATGATGGGAGTTGTAGTTTCCTATCAGCTGGAGGGCCGAAGTTTGAGACCTCTGCGTTATAGTGAACGGGATTCTGGAGAAGGGTCTGGATACATTTCTAGATGGAATATTATACCTAGTTCTAGTGACCAGAATTCTGGAGAAGGGTCTGGATACATATCTAGATGGAATAATATAACAAATTATAGTGACCAGGATTCTGGAGAAGGGTCTGGATACATTTCTAGATGGAATAATATAACAAATTATAGTGACCGGGATTCTGGAGAAGGGTCTGGATACATTTCTAGATGCAATAATATAACAGGTTATAGTGACCGGGATTCTGGAGAAGGGACTGGATACATTTCTAGATGTAATAATATAACAAGTTATGGTGACCGGGATTCTGGAGAAGGGTCTGGATACATTTCTAGATGCAAATACTTATAACATGGGTTTATAGATGATTGACCGGGATTCTGGAGAAGGGTCTGGATACATTTCCTAGATGTAATAATAGAACAAGTTATAGTGACCGGTATTCTGGAGAAGGTCTGGAGACATTTCTAGATGTAATAATATAACAAGTTATAGTGACCGGGATTCTGGAGAAGGGTCTGGATATATTTCTAGATGTAATAATATAACAAGTTATAGTGACCAGGATTCTGGAGAAAGGTCTGGAGACATTTCTAGATGTAATAATATAACTAGTTTTAGTGACCAGGATTCTGGAGAAGGGTCTGGATACATTTCTAGATGTAATATAACAAGTTATAGTGAACAAGTTATAGTGACCAGGATTCTGGAGAAGGGTCTGGATACATTTCTAGATGTAATAATAGAACAAGTTATAGTGACCAGGATTCTGGAGAAGGTTCTGGAGACATTTCTAGATGTAATAATGTAACAAGTTATAGTGACCGGGATTCTGGAGAAGGGTCTTTGATCCCGGGGTTTATTCCGATTGCCAGATTGGAGTTGGGAAGAAAATTTTTCCATAAAATGAGGACGATTTTCTTCTTATGTGATTTTTTGTCTTCCTCTGGATCAACACTATAGCACAATAGACTGAACTGGATGGACGACTGTCTTTTTTCAGCTTTACAAACTATGTAACTAACCCTACGATCTCTGACATCGAGGACTAGTTTAGAAGAGGGAAATTGGGAGGTAAGTAATATAACCGTGGACATGAAAAAGAAATTGTCCCATGGTCATTTGGGTAAGACTTTGTTTACCTTTGTCTTGTGTGATGAGATCTGAAGGTTCTACATGATGTCAATCACCAGGAGCAGAAGAGGAGATCCAGATAAGCATTGGACACTTGCGTTATAACCTGCTTGAGGCATTATTCTCAGAGGACATAAAATGGTGCTATAACACCTTTCAGTCGAGGTGACCATAATAGTATATGAGAACATTACAAGAGTTAAATGGTCGGCCAAATAAGCGTTTGACAGGTGTCTGAAGTATATGACCCTCTTTAATTCCAACCCTATTCATGAGTGAAAGTCTTTGATTGAACCAGTTATTCCACCAAAGTAATATTTAGACCATACAGTGACTGTTGATTTCCACTATTGAAGGTACCACAAGATCTCCAGAGTAGCTTGAAGAATTAGGTTGATAGCACATAAAACCATCTAGCTCAGTAGTAGGGAGCTAATAGATCTTCGTGGAATATCAAGAGTAGGTGTCATCTACAATGGTCATATCTTTGGGACGTGCTCAAAAGACGGTCGCTCAAATAGGAAGACGAGTAGTTGGGCAACCTGAAGTCTTACAGCATGGAATATACAGTGATGAGAAGCTCCAAAAAGAGATCTATTCGCGTAATACTTATTAAACAATGTATATACTGTGAGAGTGATATCAACAGGGCTGTAATACTTTCAAGGTAAGGTGTAAGGTCAACACTTCTTTTCGCATTCAGAACCATATTTTCACAATTCCACCAATTCTCCATCCAGCTCTCCTTCATCCTAGCAAAATGAAAATGGAGCCCGAACTATTGGTGCTGTCATGACGTATTGTGCCCCAGTTCCTTCAAAACTTATAAAGAGACATTGATGAGGAAGACATGAAAGGGAACCTGTCACTTTAGCCCTTTAAGCCCCCGGCCTGAACGAGCCTTAAAGGGGTTTTACCACAATGTAATGTTGACGTGGGATCCTCCAAAATAGGTATTTAATCACTTTTCTAAATATATGTGATTACAAATATTGCAGCCTGAGAGAGCTACAGGCTGCCTTACCTGCCCTTAGTTACTTCAAAGCTTCTATTAGATAAGACCTGACAAGGCTGCTGGCGGCTTGCGCAGAGCACACTTCTTATTCTGATGGAGGGAGCTGAAGAAGATTTCAAGGCACGGGTAGAAATATGTTGTGTTTTGTATACAGAAATCCACTAGTTGTAGTGTGATTATCTGAGTAGATCCCTGCTTTATCTGTTGACAGGAACATGAAGAAGCTTTCAAGCTGCTGTGGAGAAAAGGTGTTGTCTTTTGTATACAGAATCCACTAGTTGTAGGTTGATTATTTGAGTGAACATTTCACATGATCCCTTATGCACGGCTCTGCGCTCTGGCTTTGTCTGTCTCTCTCAGCTCAGCATGGCTTGTTTACATTTGATTCTTAGCAGATAAGGCACGTCCTGGCAAAACCCCTTTAATGAGCAGCAAAATTGTTTAGTTTTTGCCTCCTTGCGTTTCAACAGTCGTAACTTTTTTTTGATTTTTTTCAATTATGCAGGAAAAGTTTTTTTTGGGGGGGGGCGTAGTTTGAGTTGATGCGTAAATTTTAATTTTTTTGCATCGTTGGATATAAAAAAAGTGTTTTTCTGCATTTTTCTTTTTAATTATTTTTTTTTACACCATTCATATTTCACACATATTTAAGATGAATTCTACAGATGATTACGGGCATGTGGATACCTAATACGTTTAGTTTTTTTTGTGTAATTTATGGACAATAATTTTTTCTTAAATATTTATTTTATTATTTATTATGTTTAGTTTTTTTTTTACACTTTTTAATTTTTGTAACTTTTTTTAATCTCATTAAAGGGGTTGTCTCACTACATTGATTCATCTCACCTCAGTCCTGTTTTCTTGGTTTCATTTTGAATTCAGGGGTGTGTTTACTGGCTTCTATTAGGCTGAAGTAGACGCCAGGTCTGTTAGCTATAGCAACCAGCGCTGGCAGCCTATAGGAGAGATCGAACAGGTCTGTACTATAGGACCAGTGCGGCAGCCTATCAGGGAGATCAAACAGGTCTGTAGCTATAGTGACCAGTGCAGGCAGCCTATCAGGAGAGATCAAACAGGTCTGTAGCTATAGTGACCAGTGCAGGCAGCCTATCATGAGAGATTGAACAGGTCTGTAGCTATAGCACCCAGTGCTGGCAGCCTATCAGGAGAGATCATACAGGTCTGTAGCTATAGCAACCAGTGCAGACAGCCTATCATGAGAGATTGAACAGGTCTGTAGCTATAGCAACCAGTGCTGGCAGCCTATCAGGAGAGATCAAACAGGTCTGTAGCTATAGCAACCAGTGCAGGCAGCCTATCATGAGAGATTGAACAGGTCTGTAGCTATAGCGACCTGAGGAGCTGATGCACCCTACAGAGGGATACTAGAATAGGTAGGACATGTTAGACAATATTTCAAAGTGACTAGTTTGCAAGATCTTAACATAAAGCAGAGATCTGTAGTGAGACAACCCCTTTAAGGGATAAATATTTAACCCTTTTTTTTTACACATAGTAATGTACTAGCATACTCCTATATACTCCTGTATGATAACACATTACACTCTTTGTGTGGCAGATCCTGGAGTCAGGGCATCACACTGTGTGTCCTGACCGCAGGCTTGCTATACAGACTCTAGGTCCCCAGTGCTGACTGTATAGGTATTTCCCAGGCTCCTTAGGAGCAGGGGACTCCTCTCTGATTATGCTGCAGTAATCAGAGGGTTAAATGGTGAGTATCCGAGGCTTCCTCCGGTCCCTGGCGTTAACATAGACTTTGCTAGGAAGGGTGCTGTTATCTACAGTTCTTTTCGTAATGCAGTTGCGGCGCTGGGAGATGCAAACCCCCTCTGTCTGCAGAGATGACCTGCACTGCATGACGCCAAGTCAGTGGGCACTCATTAAGGAATTACACATGTTATCTGATCTGTGGCCCCATGTTCTAGAGCAGGAGGAGCTGAGCAGATTTATATATAGTTTTGTGGGGAAAGATTCAGTAGATCTTGTATTGTATTCATTTAAACCCCTGATTATTCTGGGTTAAGGAGTCCAGTGGGCGGTCTTATCAGTGATTGACAGCCATCTCTGCATGAACACTGATAGAAGGAAAGCTGTCAATCATTGATAACACTGCCTACTGGACTCCTTATCCAAGAATAAGCAGGGATTTAAATGAATGAGTTCAGTGGGCGGAGTTATTAGAGATTGACAGGTATCTGGACTCCTTATCCAAGAATAAGCAGGGATTTAAATGAATACAATACAAGATCTACTGAATCTTTCCCCACAAAACTATATATAAATCTGCTCAGCTCCTCCTGCTCTATAACATGGGGCCCAGATCAGATAGCATGTCCTCAGCTCCTCCTGCTCTATAACTGGGCCCCCAGATCCCGATAGCTGTCCTCAGCTCCCTCCTGCTCTAAACATGGGGCCGCAGATCAAATTGCATGTCCTCAGCTCCT